>NTHP01000085.1:448741-482318 GCA_003416845.1 Oplegnathus fasciatus | reverse complement strand
TTTGTGCAATTTTCCTCCAGGTGCTCCGGTTTCCTCCTAGAGTCCGAAGACATGCCGGTCAGGTTGATTTGAGACTTACATTCCCAGGTGTGAATATGATTATGTTTCCATGCTTTAGACCTGTGATGGACTGGTGCTCCTTTGCTTTTCTTTCAGTGCATGCTGGGATAAGCTCCAATATGATCCTGAATAATACTAAGTATGTCCATCAGATGCACTGATGAACTATCCTGATGTGGTCACCCTGCTTATCTGGTGGTCCAGGCAAGGTCGTACCACAATTGTAACCACATCTCGAGGTGGCTAATGACTTCTGTTAATAGTAATAAGGATCCACTTCCTCATTTTAAAAACATACTATTCTTGTTTCCCAGCTAGTCTCAAGTCATCCAACATCCTGGCCATTGCCAGGAGTCAAATACAGGCTCATTTGGTATTGATCTACTACAAAGGCAACTGGCTAGCTTCTTTGTTATTAATACATCCCCCTTTTTTTTCCTTTTCTTTTTTTTTGCACGCACAGCTCATCTTTATTTAACAGTCCTCAAAAGTTTCTGGGGTGCTCTGCTTTAAACATCACACAGGCTTTTTAATTACAAATGAGTTGTGACAGGTCTGCTGGGTAGCACCCTGGCCCATTTTAAACGTGATGCCGGCTGACAGCTTGGCAGTGTTCTCCCAGCACTGAAACATGTGGAAGAAATTGGTCTTTTACATTTCACAGCTTGTCGCTTCCTCCGCCGACTGACCTGTGACCCCCCACAGAGATCCTAACGCCCACAAGGGAAGTGTCCCCAACGAACTGACTGCCTTTCCAGAGAGAGGGAGAGAGCGAGGGAGGGAGGGAGGCACTCACTATGGGAGATTTATGTTCTGCCACACAAGGCAAAAGGTACCAGGTCTCTTCAACACACACGGCTGCATACTCCGGCACACACACATTCTCGCAGCCAGGTGAGGAGGTTGCTTGGGAAGTGAACCCGATCCGTAAGTGAAATAACGGATCAAAAGGTGTCCTGCACAACACCTCATCCACGCCGTTCCCTAAGCCGACCTGACGTCTGTGCCTCATTTGCATACAGATCCGTTCATTTTGCATTACCTCTGGAGCGAATCATGGCATTCAGATGGGGAGATTACGTCAAGGTTGAAGGGAACGATTGGACGGACAACTTTAACCTAGCCAAAAATGGAAATCCAATTCAGCGAGGAGAAGAAGAACAAATTATCCCCTGTTCCTCAGTCCTCTGTCAAGTCTGGGGGTTTCAGACATTTCCTTCCCATTTCATGCCTCTCTGTTTCTGATGTGTGCTGTGTGGAGATCGCTTTCTCTGCGCACGTGACTCCAGGATTTTCCTCATTACCCATTTGTCTCAGAATCAGGACAAGTATATGGAGACCTCTTGTCATTGCAATAACGTACACACAGCAGAGCTTGACAGTGAGACTGGAAGTTTGTATTCCTGAGGCCTTAAGTTAATTAATCCCCGTAGAAAAATCACAGTGTGCGGTGAGGTGTCTATTACAGAACAAAACCTGACATCCCAATCCAAGATAATAACTCTGACAAGTTTTGATCGAAAAATGAGAAGATTACTGTAAGTGCTATTGTGTGGGCATTTTTGTTTTTGTGTTTCAGATTCACTTGCTATTGGTTGATAATAACTCTGATTTACCTCAGTAGACTTGTCCAAGCATAATGGAGTGTATTTGGCTTTTTAACATAGAGATTAGCTAGAGGCACAATGGGTTAAGTGACCTTTCACATTAACTGAATGATCCAGTTACATTGGGTTTGTTTGAACCCAAATGACTAATTAGATTAGCGTCTTGTTTCATGATCGCCTTTAGTGGATCACTATGAGCACGCAGATGATTCTGCCATAACAGTTTCACTGCTTCATTTCTCTGCCTTTTTTGTCATTTTTTATGTTTTTTTTACAAATGCATCGTAACATCCATCCCCTTGAGCACCGATGGTGATTTCGAGGATTCCTCATCTAATGTCTTCTTTGGAGCGCTGCCCTGCACTTTCAGGATGTGCACCCCTTCAGGCCGGTCCCAGTCATCAGAGTCTCAAACCACAATGTTACATCATACCCTCTCAATCAGTCGCACTCTGCATCCCGCCGATTAATTCAACAATGTCTGGATTCCAAATGGTTGGACTCAACCTTTGAAGCCTGTTCGCAGAGATACACATGTAAACCCTCACAGTGGGTGTGGTAAACCAGCCTAGAGGACTGCGCGTGGGGGACAAATACAGAGGGTATGGGACAAATACACCCAAAGGTGACAGTGTCTTGCCTCGAAAACGCACTGAAAATTACCAGTTTTTGTGTGATAAGACAATTGCACCCTACGTGTGACATGATAAAGACAGTTTTGACTTTCAAGACTTACAGACTGCACCAGTGAGAGTGAAAAAGTCTTAAAATGGCATACAAATATGTACATATTAGTATGCATTTAGTGTCTGTTATTGTCATTAAAATGCAATGGATTACAAGAAAATAAACTCTTGTGTGAGGCGACACCAAAATCCTCACAGTATCATAGCAACCTTAACACAAATCCCGACATGGACTCAGGGGTAATCCCCGAGTCACTGACCTTCGATCCCTCTGCAACTTTGGACCAGTCATCAGGCAATTAGGGGCCTAGGTGAGCAAGAACCGCCATCTCAGCCTGGTTGCTTCTCACCGGTAACACAGTGATGGGGTCTCGGCAGTGTTACGGCCCTCAGGCTTTTCTCTTTCCTCTGCCTGTTTTTGTGTGTAAGCAAGAGAGAAAAGAGGTGTGTTGAGTTATGCAGTTGTGAGGTACACTCATTTGTATTTCTACCCTGGAAAATGTTTGTGCATGTATGCAAGTGTCTACATATTAATGTCTTTGTTTGTACGCTTTTCTGTGTGTGGGTGCGTCAATGCAGTGTACGCACCGGATGGGCATGTGTGTGTGTATGTGTGTGCTGGTCTTAACACAGCTCAGAGCGCAGGGGGATAACAAGGAGTTTGTTGTTGGCCTTGAGTGCCCGGAGAGGCTGGAGTTGTGGCAGCTCCAGCGCTCTGAGTTCATAGACGTAGCCCTTAGCTGTCGAAGCTGTCGATGATGTCGAAGCTGTCGATGCAGCCTCCGCGCTCATTCTGGTTCCACAGCGTCTGCGCATTAGCAAGTGGGGCCTGGTGTAATGAGTGTGTGTGTGTGTGTGTGTGTGGTTGTGCAGTCTAAGAAAGCATCCTAATCCATGGTGGTCCAAGTCTGTGAGTCCTCGGTTGCTGTTGTTGTTGCTAATAGAGGTTGAGGTGTGTGTGTGTGTGTGTGTGTGTGTGTGTGCGTAAAAGCAGCTGGCCATGGGCTGCTTTGCTCTGTCTCAGACTGTCTGCACAGCAACACACACGCACACTTTGCTTAAATGTAATATTTGCTCTAGTGCACTTCTACTTAGAATATTAACAAAAAACTATTAAAACAATGCACTAAGACTTGAATGAAAAATAGTTGGATTTGGATGTTTTAAAAGTTGGAAATGCAGAATGTCTTTCTGGATGAATACTGCCTGAACTGACCAAGTTCTCACTTTTTGTATATTTGACACAAAAAGGTCTCTGACTCTGTGCCTCTTGATGTGATCCATCTCCCCTCACTTTCTATGTGCTATTCCATCTTTGACATTTCTTCATGGCAGTCATTTTTCATTTTTTAATGCACTTTCAGAGTTTTTAAAAATATCTTCCTCTCAAGTCCAGGCATTAAGATATGTTTACGCCGTGTACACAAGATATTTGACTGCTGTGAGATTATTGGAATCTTAACGCTGACACAAAATTGAGCACACAGTTATATAATGTCATGAAAATGTAGAAAAATAATAAATTATTTTATCCCTAGAACAGAACAAATATAACCTTATTACCTTGTAACTGTAGGCACTCCAAATGTTTACCAGCAAAGCAGTGGTAATTAAAAACTACATCTGTGTTAGGATGAAATCTGATTTCAGACTCCTTTAAAAATAGCAGTGAGCAGACTCTTCCTGCCATTTAAGTACATTTTAGCTGTCAGACGGATCTCTGATGTGTCGCCTATATTTAAGTTATTATTACTGATATATTTAATCCCGCAGCAAGAGAAAAATTATATCATCGCAGAGGTTTCCATATGTATTATATAGATGTGACTGGTTCCACGGGGGGAAAAAAAGTTTCACATAGTGAGATTTTTACATGTATCAAGCTAAGGTTTACTTAATTACAACCTCCAGGCAATGCAGGAACCCTTTTTATAAATTCTGTGAATGTTAATATGCTAAATAATGCAGATCTCCGACTCTTCAAGCATGAGACACACATCTGGCGGCTTACCATTTAAATTACAGCAAAAAAAAAAGAGTGAGACAGATAGAGAGAGAAAAGAAAAAAAGAGGGTTAGGATGAAAAAATACTTCAGAAGTAATTTTCCAAAGAAGAGAAGAATGGGAAAATGTATTACAACCAAACTTAATTTCTTTTTCGATTTTTCATCATTTCTAATTGCATACATTAGAGCGTTGAGGCTGGGAAGGTTCAGCTTTGAGATTGTGGGAGACAGAGATGACTGTGCAGTGGGAGCTGGATAAGTTAACACTCCTACTTCTCTCTGAACAGAGTCAAATCAGCCTTTGTTGCTTTTGCAAGTCTCCAGATAGTATACCAAAACATCTTCACTACCTGCCTAGGAGTAGAAAAACAAGACAAAAGCAACACTTGCAGTTTGTTCAGAAATGCAAAGAGTATTTTATTTGATTTCTTGGTACACTGCAAACAACATATTTTTTTAACAGGTATTCTTCTTATTTTAAGTGTTATTACAATCCTGGAATTTTTTGCATTTTAGCTCAATTTTAAATTCATTTTGCATAACTAAATATAAACCGTTTTTATTGTACTGTATTAAATTATTCAGAATGGAAAATATTTCAAAAATGTTTTTGTCAATTTCTATTATTGCTTCATCAGTACTTTTAACAACTCGTAATCATTTGGATTTTGTAATATAAATATTACTCAACCACCCTTGATCCTCACTATGATTGCCAGATGTGGTTTGCAAAAGAAAACAAACAAGAACCTTTTTTATTTTTTTTTTCACTCTCACTGCCCATTACTTCTCTTTTTGGGATGCAGGGAAGAATTCCTCCTCAGGAGCCATTTCTGGAAACACGGGAGAGAAGAACGATCCTTGCAGGGAGAAAGCAGAGGGTGGGATTCACTACAAGGTAACATTGTGATTTAAGGGAAAGTGTTCCCACCCTTGAAATGAGCACCCTCTCCGCTTTCCCCTTCCCTTCCCGCCCCTCTCTGCACCCCTACACACACCTCCCCGGCTTATTATCTGAGATTTGTCAAAATACATTTCACACTAACAGGTATTTTTCAGCCTTCAAAGCCAGTTTTGATCTGCTTGACAAGCCAAAGCAGCTCAAATTCTGTGAAATCAGCAAAGCCAGCCAGGCCTCCCTTTTTTTCTCCAAGCCGCTCTAAACACGCCTCTTCCTGTGCTACAGAGGACTTAAGCTAAATTAATCAAAGCCTGCATGTTACCTGCCATACTTTGAAGTGGTAATTGCAAAATTACTCTGTGTGCTGATCTGGCATTGCTGCCTCCTGGTCCGCCCCTGCCATTGTGCCTCCGCTGCGGCCTTTTGTTGTTGTGATGTTATTGTTGAGGTAGTTAGAAGCCTATGAACAAGCCTCCATCTGTCACACACATACACACATCCTCCCCTCCTGCCTCTCTGCTCTATCCCTCCAAGTCTTTATTCTTACTAACCTCCTTCTACTGATGTACAAGAGGCTCTTCAGACCACCATTAATCAGTGATGACCTGTTAAATAAATGAGTTTGTTGATATGAGGTTTTATTTCTTTGCAGCCTCTGTAGACCATGTTTTTTTTCTTCTCCTCTTGGCCCCATCTTTAAAACCTTGCTAACTCTGTCAAATGTCGTGGTGTGGAACCCAGTTGTCTAATGATTAAGTGGAGTGATCTCCAACCTGCCCCAGCCTGGGAGCGCTAGGGATCAGATTTCAACCCTTCAACCTGCAGTGCAGGCCTAATTAAAATGAATTTTCTCCAGGCGACCACTTTGCCCACAGGGCAGGAATCCAGCTATATACGGAATCCGCTCTTAAGGTATTGCATTAAATTTATTGTGGGGAGACACCGGAGAACATTGCGGTTTATATATCTCTTGCATTTTTTCTCTCTCTGCTTTCTTTCCCACTCCTTTCCACCTTTTTATTGTGATCATCACTCTGGAATCCAAGCTTGCTTTGGCAAAGATTGCCCTATGAAAACGGATGGAGCTTTTATGGGGCCCTGCCCATTTACTACTTCCTGGGCCTAGTTTATCTCAGAGGGAGAGACAGAGAGAGTGAGATGGAGGAGAGGAAAAGGTGAAAAAAAATGAAATGGAGAGAGGTAGAGTGAGACGGGGTGGAAGAAAGAGAGAGGTTGCTTATTCCAACTGTGGATCTCATTAACATACATCAGTGAGTATTTCACAACTTCAAGCAGAAAGGCACTAAGCCCACCCAAGGGCAACACAGGCAGGGCTGACAGGGCCAGGGAAAGCAAGCCGTTAACATGTTGGCGGCTTAACAAATAATATCTGCTCCCAAGTACCTTGGTGAAATATTTAAAACCCCACTTCCTAACTCCATTTGACTGTGTTTATGACGATGACAGTAAACGACTTGTGTGGAAAAAAACAGTGCCAGCTGCTCAAATATCACATATTTAACACCACCGTCACTGTACGCATGTTTCCTAAATGAACTCAACTTGAATGATGGCGTGCCGTATGCGATTTTGCCGTCATTCTTGTCTCGTGTCAATTGAGGCGCGGTTGAGATATAGGAGAGGCTCCAAAGTGCCACGCACACTGTCACTGTCACCGTGTGCATCCCCCAAGATAAATTCAGAGGCCTGTTTCCTGCTTTGATTACAAATGACATCCGCATGTGCTCTCCCCGATTTCTGCTCCTCACAGAAGAAGCCAATCAAGAAGACAAATAGCTGCGGCCCCAGCATGAGCGGCAGCAGCGCACCGCCTCGGCAGGCAGACAAACAGAAGATGCAGCCTTCAATGGAGAACCTCTCCACGGAGGAGATGGAGGAGTATACATTCTCCCTACAGTAAGTCTCACCACTCATTATCCTGCCTCAGCCTTGCAAAATCCAAACGTGAAAAAAAGAAAAAACGTGGGTGACAACCGGTTTCTGTGCCTCACAGACAGTGATGTGCACGGCATCAAGCAGACAGACGCTGACAACAAAATGTACCTAGAACACCTCCTGTACAGATATAGATACTGTAGTCACATGTCTTTCAAGGGAAATCCGAACTTAATGGAGTTTGCATCTGCTATAGCGTTAATCTTGTGTAGCTCAATTGTAATTTGTTAACATAAAGAAGTTACAGGCAAAGTAATTTTCAGAGCCCCGTGGTCTAATTTGTCCCGAAAAAAAAGAAAGTCACACAGTGTGAGAACTTTGTTAAAAAGCAGGGAAATTCTACTGACCATAAGAGCTTTATATTTCATACTTAAAACGTCGGTGTCGCCTTTTGTTCCTTGATCAAATGTCAACGTTTCTACATTTCAATTAATATGGAGTCAAATGTCTAAAATAATGCAAAAATGTGAATTATAAGTTAAAATTTAACTTTGTGGTTTACACTTTCAGGACAACATAATCAGTGTTATTCAAACTAATTTGCTTTGTAACAATATTGCATATGTAGCCAAAGCAAACATTGCTCAACCTATACCCATTATGTCACTATCTGGTTTCCTACTCCTCTGCACAACAAAATGCAACAAAGGAGGGTTGGAAAAATTTGTTTTCCTCTTCACCGTGGCTTACAGCATTTGATTTTAATGAGAAAACAGGGATGTATGAAATATAAACAAAGCAGGAAGCGCGGAATTTCAAACACCTTGGCCAAATGTGTTAAAAGCAACAAGGTGCAGCGCCGTATGCCCATGGAGCATCAAAATAGGCTAAAAGCAAAATTGCTTATTTCAACAAAAAAGTCACAGGTATTTGTTTTTATTTGAACGTCAACTAAATTAAGGGGAGGGGATTACCACACACACTACTACACTAGGGGGGAGAGAAAGACAGAGAGAGGGAGTCTATGTGTGCGGGAGAGACAGAAAGAGAGCTCTCCCTGGAGATTTAAAAGTACCCATGTTTCCTCATTTCTGGGAGTTGGTAATTTATAGCTGCTGGTCACATATTAAACAAGATCAGAGACTACTCCCTGACATCTTCTGAACATACTGGGGGAATTCAAATGATTACCAGCGTATCCTGCCAACAAATGACGACACAGGGACTATCTGGAGGGAGAGTGAATACAAAACGAACACAGAACCCAGGCAGGCTGCACACAAAGGGACACAATTAAATGGTTTTCACGATTATTCATAGTGCCGCTTTTTACCTCTGAGCAGTCGCCGGGCTCCGTGAGATGAGACATTTCTGTCAGTTATAGGTACGGATTGTATTGAGTTGGAGCCCTGGCGGTTCCCTGATGCCCTGTGAAGGTGCTGCTGCTATTGATTTCATCTTTACAAGCACACACATTACAGTATCTCTGAGCTAAGGGCTGCTTTTTTGCCCTCACCTAATCAGAGCATTAGAAAGATACGGTGCCAGTGTTGGCTTTCACAATGAAGTTAAAGACTCTGCACTCTCAAAGTCATACCCTCACCCATCTCTCCCACTGTGCTGTTTGACTTATTCTGGGCTTCTCCACATTACCTGAGGACTGATGGAGACGCAGACGAAAGGGATTGTTTGCTGATTTTTTATTTCACTTGCCGTAATGATGTCATCTCCATCTCTTCTGGCATTTTGAGAGCTCCATTTGTATCTTTGTGTGTGTGTTTATATGCATCTGTGCATGTGCGTGGGAGTGTGTTTATGTGTTTATGTGTACATCATTTCTTGACTGCGTCTGTGTACAGCATGTGTGCGCACGGATGTCTGTGTATACATGTATTTTATGTGGGATGAGGATTCATACTGCAGTGATTGAGGGATATTACTGCCATCTATTGAGCCACAAGAGACTGAGCTCATTGAGATTTTTATAGGGCGTCCCGACACAAATGTGCAAATCAGATGCTCATGCATTATTAATTCAAACACTTAGAAACAGTAAGATTCAGTTAGGATAGTCTGAGAATCACACAAAATCTTTAACACAATACATTCATTTCCAGAACATCACAGTCAGGAACACTTTATTCACCAAGTAACATAAATGTAAAGGAATGTATTAGAATGAAGCAGGCCAATGTCTTACAGATATCCACACTGTGTACAGCACCCAGACTTATAACAAGAGTAAATCTCATGTGTGTACATTGCAGGCTGTGGCTGCAGGTGAAGTCTAACTTTATGTTAAGATGTTAAGATTACAAATAAAATAATGTAATTACAGATGTGGAAACTAACAGCTTATATGAATGCATCTAATGACATCAAGGTGTCAAGATGTAAAAGTTGCCACAATATACAATAATGTAATTTATGTAACCTCTTTTTTCCCCAAAAGATTATCACCTCATCTATTCAGACTGGCAGAACTACTTAGAAATGCTTCTTCTGGGCGCTTTTTAGGTGTCTCCATTATATATGATTTTATACTTATTTATTTATTTACATTTAAAGTATATTTAAAGGATCACTTTCTCTCTGCATTTTTAGAGTTAGTCATTCGATTATGATCTTTTTTAAATTATTTAAAGTTCCTGGTTGATAACCTCAAAAGCACATCTACCCCCTTAAAAAAGAAAAGAAAAGCCTACATGGTATATGGAATCATAATAACCGTAAACCATAAATTACAATTTCAAAGACAACACAGTGCACCTTTTACTGCAAGTATTGACAATTGCAAGTCAATTGACTATGACTATGAAAACAAGAATGATTCTTCTTCTTTCTTTTTTTTTTTTTTGAGTTCCTATGCTGCTGCTATCTGTTTGAACATGCATGAAAGGCTCATGCCGACCTTCCAGCTTATTTGATGTCTACAAGTGTAATCTTAACCACCTTTTTTCTCACAGGATAGCAGTGAGCAAAATCAAAGCACCTGATTCAATACGGCTGTTGTAATTTGATAGGGCCAATTTAATGCTTTCGGATGGTGCGGCAACAACTTCTAGAAAAGGTAAATATACTCAGACTGAATTAATTTTACACCTTAGAGGGTACTTTAGCAGTACTTTACACTAAGTGTAGTCAGCACAGTGATAAGTTGCCGTTGCTAGCTTGCATTTAAGCTTTACAAACCTCAAATCACCGACATCCTAACAAATACTTAATATTGAAGAATAATCAGTTGTTGTTTTTATCTGTTTTTACACATACAGATTTGGATTTTCATGCACCCATGATTATTGTCAATTAGCTTTAGCATTGTGTCTCACCAATGTCACCCAACTATTTTTTTTTTCTACTCTGGTTTTGAGGAGAGAAACCTGTTTTAATCAAAGTCATTCTCACATAGCAATTAGATCTAATTAGTCCAATTATCAAGATTCTAATTACACTGAAATATACCCCCTAAATCTCATATCAATTATAGTATGTGTGACTTGTCCTGATCAGGAGACATGACGAGAGAGAGAGACAGAGTAAAGACAAAGCTGGGTGGGAGGTAGAACAGAAGAGCATCCACATCCTCCGGAGGCCAAATGACTGCAGAACTGACTCCATCTGTCCCCAAAGCTTTTATTTCAAAAGACTGTATGGTCATTTGGGGATAAATGTCACTTAACCTTATTCGCTTTTTTCATATGCAGAACTATTTTGTTACTGGTGATGATGTTATGATTAGTTACATCCTAGTTTTCTGTTTCAATTAGATGAGTGATGAGTCAAAATAAATACAGTTTCAGCATTTAGGCTTAGAGCTAGTTATCAAACACTGTTAAATCTGGATTAAAGCTGTAGGGGCAATTGTGGTGGAAATAATTATCACCTGTATTAAAATCAGGCCCCATCTTTGGTAGCACATTCACTCACATGCCAATGTGTGGCAGGTGGCGTACACAAACACACACACAAACACGCACAGACCTGCACAGTATGTTACCATAGTGGTGCAGTATGGCACTGTAGGTGCACCGGCAAAACACACACGCACACACACATGCACAGCCTGTTCTTGTTGTGGAGTCAGAGGGAACACACTGACCTAATTTCCCCCAGTTAGCTCGCCTCGTTGGGGACCAACAATCCTCTCCGCCCGTTTCCCCCAACCGAGCCTATCAGAGCACTCACTCACTGTGTGTCTCTGTCTCACTATCTTTCTGTGCCCTCCATCTGTTTGAGTCTGTATACATGCTCAAGTGTAGGATTAGCAGTAAAGAGTACAGTTATATCGTTCAGGGCTGCTCATCTGCATTGGTCTATATGGTACTAATTACACAGGGTCATGTGCATAAAACATTCATAACATGCACCCTGCAGTGTCATTCCTTTGCTAAAGAAGGACCATTAACTATCATGGAGAGAAAGAGAAATCGGCCTGCAGTAACAGACAGAGAAAGAGAGAAAACCACCTGAAATAACAGCTAGTTCCAGACTGTCAATCCCCTGCATACTGCAGCTCCGAATCACAACTCAGTGCAAGGGTCAATCAATTCTGATGTAATGCTGGTAGGAGAGGTGGGTGGAGATGGCAGTGCTGTTCACCCCTGGGTCTGTAGTGCTTTCCAGGGCTCTTTCCTGTGCTGAGGGGGCAGGAATGTGTCTGCGTGTGTGCATGCGCAAGTGCGTGCATGCATGTGTGAAAGAGAGGCCCCTGGCTACTGCGGCCCGAGTGCACATGTTAGGGTTTTCTGCGGCCAGACGCGCCCTGGGTCACTTCGAATCTCACAGACACACATACACAATCAACGTGCTGCTTCCTTTATGGAAATCGGAGCTGTCAGCTCCCTGACAGCATAATGTTGCAATATGATTGGTTAATCTGCAGTGATGTGGGTGTCAGTCAGAGCTGACTGCGGTCCCATTGGTGGTCTGGGTCAAATGAATGTGTTTCCCACAGACACGTAAGCGAGAGGAGGGGAGCGGGGGGGGTTCAGATAGAGAAAGAATGACAGGAACTATATGTGAGAGCATATGAGTGATTGCGTGTGATTTGTGTGTGTGTGTGAGAGAGAGAGAGAAAGAGAGCTAGGCCAGAGGTGACACTTCCCTCACGCTCTTCTTTTTTCATCTGTAATCACTTGTTCCCCAGTCTGACATAAACATCTAAAAAGGATGGCAAAAGTCAACAAACAACTCGCCAAGAGTTTAAAAGTGGATTTTTACACGTAGATACATGTTAGCTAATGCACTGTAGCACAAACATGCACTAATGCACTGTGCCCTGTGCAAATAAACATGAACTTTTAGGAAAACATCACTAACAGGCAGCTCTAATAATATAACTGACAAGCTGTAGATGTCAATGTAATCAGAATTTGATTCACAGCGTAACATTTGTGTATATATGGGCATGATGTCATCAGCACCTATTTTAGCCATCGCCAGTGTAGAACCGGAGCATGCTTGATTGATAATTGCACTGACACCAAAGTTAACAGTTTGCATTTGTCTTACACTTTATTTGTGTTATTATTTATTTGTTCGGAGGCACGCATAAATGAGAAATGAGTGACATCAACAAAAACACACTCAACATAAACCCATAGCCCATTTATGGTGCTTTTCCCAGCCTCATCAGAAATACTGTCATTATTGATACTTTTTGCATCAAGGTTTGATCCTGCGATGGAAGCTGTAATGCACTGTGTTTTATGGAATACTGGGAAACACTCTTAGCAGCTGTTACAGTACAGCAGCATTTTACTGGTAGAGTATAATAACATTTAAAATATGCTCAGGATACCTTTCAGAAAAAGACAAATGAACAGCGTGATTCTTGAAAGCATGAGAGAAAGTGACAAGTTTAAGGAACCCATTTTATCCCGCATTGACGACTGAAATATTAGAAAACAGAGTGATTCAAGAGCTGCAGATGCCTCCTCTGCTCTGTGACGCTGGGTGGCATTTCAGGTCATGTCTTAGCACATAAAACCTTTTTTTTTCGTGCTTTCTTTTTTCTTTGTCCATCACGCACTTAATTGCTCTCTACATACACACATATTACACATAGTTCGTCTCTCTGGCACATAATTATTTTCTCTCTCCCGTTAATTCTGTCTTTATCTCACTTTCTCTGCCTCTAATTTTCTCCATCTTTCTCTCTCCATCCTTTCCTCACTCTCTCTCTGTCTCTCTATCTCTCTGGTGACAATGTCCTGCAGTTATGAGGCAAGGTCAGAGAAGTGAAATCCATTTAAATACTGATGCAACTCTCTGGAGGCCCATACTCAGCCTCCGCAGCACTCCTCCCTGTACGCCTCACCCAAATTGATGAATGGATAGATCTCCTTAGAACATTTATTATTTGTCCTGCATTAATCATTCGATGTATTACACATCTACTGGCACCATGATTTGAGTATTTTCTCACTGCCCCAAAAAAAGTTTATAGAGAGGAAAACAACCTGTTCTTCATTGTTGAGGACTGCGGTGGTAGTTGTAGTAGCTAAAAGTGTAACGAGGGCCTGGGAAGTCCCTGTGTGTTTGTTGATCCCAGGTGCATCTGCATTTGAAATGTTTCCACCCTAGTTTATGGCGCACCAAGGGACCTGCCATTTCCATGTTTTAATCCCCTCTCGTGCTAAGTCAGGCGCTCCATAAAAACGCCACATGTTGCATGGCAATGAAACGGCTACCTCATGTATATATCTAAACTATTCCAAGGTGTTTGCAGAGGCCAAAACACATTTTTGCAGGAGGGATTTGTTTAGCCAGTGCAGGAGTCACAAAGCTGGATTATCACTCATTAAATTAGTGTTCTTGAAACGTTCTTTGGCTAGTAGCTTTAGAGGTTTGCAACTGAACAAAGAATATTAGTGTATTGGAGAAATTTTCTTCACAGCCATGCCAATAGTATAATATGAGAATGAACTAGTCATAGCTGAGCATTCCAGCTTTGAGTTTCATCATCATCCCTGACCACGTTACCATGATGTTGGAAAAGTGCTCTTTTTCTTTGTCTTATCAGAAGAAGCAGAGGGATGGGACGTTAGCTTGTTGCTACACAATGACAACAACTGACAACAATTGTTCATGTGTTTATAGTGTGTTAAAGGAATAGGTCGACATTTTTGGAAATACTCACTTTCTAGCTGAGAGTTAGATGAGAAGATCAATACCACTGTCATATCTGTGCCGTAAATATGAAACTACCGCCAGCAGCTGGTTAGCTTAGCTTTGCATAAAGACTGGAAACAGCTGGCCTTGCTCTGTCCAAAGGTAACAAAATCCACCTACCAGCACCTCTAAATGGGCTCTACATCCCGTCTTGTCTTCGCTGTGAGGTTGCCAATCAGCTAGTGGAGACTCCAGGAAATTACTTTCAGCAAGAAAGCGACTAAGCAAACAATTCCTGTAATGATTTTGAAACAACTGCATGCACAATTGTTGATCATAAGTAGAGAGCAGCAATTGTTCCATAGATTCACAGATCATTTTGATCATCTTCCAGAATTCACAACCCCAAGTAGGAGATTTGGTTGCCTCCATGAAAATGTCCCACATCCTACTCTTAATTACCACCATGATGCTGATGTGAATGTTTCTTCCCAGCCGGCCACTCTGTTTCACATTGAATCTGATATAATCACCAATACAACATTTCTATCAGCTTGTGATTTTGTGCCAGCATTGCATCTCATCCACTGCAAGCTGATCAACAGTACAGAGCACTTGTGGCCTTTTCCATTGCCCTTATATGCTTGCCTGCATGAGAGAACCTCCCTCGCATTGTAAAAATGAGCAGCCAACCATTAGTCAAACATGGATTCCTAATTAAGTGGAACATATTTTTTTTCACTGCTTTTGATTATGCTCTCCTCCACTCCCTGTCAGCTGCAAATAATTCTGATAATTTGGTGGTGCATTGTTATACTATTTTAATTGTATGATGATGGACTCCAGTTCTGCAGCTGAGTCACTATTCCATAATTCTCTTTTAACTACACCCCAAATACCTGCCACTGTGCTCCCATTTTGTCAATGAAACTAATTTATGTGTATTCTCGCTTTGCCAGGGTCTCTGTAAAAAAAAAAACTGTGCTTATAAAGCCCCCAAATGGTAAGGTAATTGTTCTTGGAACAAATAAAATAAAATAAAAAAAGATGGCAGAGACTGAGAGAGAAAGAAGTAGAAGAGTAGAAAGTTAAATGTGAAGCATTTTTTTCAGTATAAATAAAACTTCTCTCAAGATGATATAAAATGACTCAATTATCTAAAAGCCTTGCAGGCATATAGTGCTGCTCTGTTCAACTTGTTTTTATGCACACACACATTCAAGGTGCTTTGGAAAATGATACCAGCTTAGTAACCAATCATTATCATTTAATACATCTTGTGGGAGCAGGCTTCTTTGTGATTTCCACTTTGTGAGGTTTCATAGCTTCCTGCATTATATTTGCCCCACCTGTGCAAAGCCCTGCTTATATGCCTGTCATTACGTAACTGTATGTGCTTCTGTGTGTGTAAATGCAGTGAACAGGCAATTACTGTAGCATCTGTACATGATGTAAACTTGGATTGACATACATACAGTATGTACATTTGTCCATGTTCATGCAGCACAGAATTAATATGAATACACATTATCCTTACACAGGAACTTGTGTACTGTATCTCATATCTCTAAATGTATGGAACTATACTGTACATATACAAAACATACACAGGCAGTCAATGTACTGAGCTTGAAATATAGATATACATTATCAGACAGATGCACAATGAGGTAAGAACACTACATTTTTAGGACTTGTTACTTCACCATACAGATACTTGTCTCATGATGTTTGTTTTGGGTTAGGGTTACACACTCTTAATTAGCTTGAAAATAAGTCCCCTTTTTCTGAACAAGTTAAATCTGAACATGACATTTTGTTTGAATGTTCACATGCAATGCCCATTGCCACATGTGTACATTTGTTTAAAAGTTTCAAACTCAGTTTAACACTCTTTTTTTTCCAACTGCATTCAAAACCTTAATAACGCCTCAGAAAGGAACCGGTTGTGCAACGCACAGAGGACAGATGACAGATACTGTCACCATCCAAAACAAATGCATTATCAGCGTTCTTCAAAAATGAAATGTAAACAAAGACGTGGTATCTTCAGTCCTATCTCTTGACACCTAAGATAATCGCACTTCCATAATCACCACAACACTCGTGCATCTGGGCCACTAAGAAAACATTCACGTTATCTGTCAATCTTCTAAGTCTATTTTCACACTGTATCTTTGCTTTCTCTATTTCCCCAACAGCAAACCATTCTTCGACTATGTGGGAAAAGATGTGTGGTTTTAGTGCATTTATAAACAATGCCGGTGGCCCAAATAAGAAAGTGACAGAAAATAACTTAATCCTCAAAATAAAGGGATAAGTCCAATACTTTAAGTGGCCTTAGACTGGAGGGTTTAAGCCATCAGGGCAATGCAGAGGGATTCTGAGGGTTACCTTCACTCTCCCTGGCCCTGGAGCCTTCTCACCATAAATCTGCTATTTAAAATGTAACACCCCACTGTACTCCTCTCCTCCCTCCGCTCCTCCATCTCTCATTACCCATGCCTTCTTAAAGGTTTAATACTTGTCTGTACTTGCTATTCACTTTGTGCTATTTTTAAGAGCACAGCTCCCGTTTGTTGTCATGGCGTACAACATTAAGGGACACAGCCTGGGAAAACCAGTCCAGGAGATGAATTTTACTCCAATGGTTGACAGATGCATGCTAGTTAAATCTGATTTACAGGCGTTGGCACTCTGTGGCAAGGTTTAAGGAGGATGATGAGTCCTTTTGCAATGTGGTTTGATGACATGGGAATGAACAACAAACATATCAAAACTAAGATAATGAGGGAACAGCTTCTGGCCCAGATTTCACAGAATCATATAAACTACAATTAAAATATAGTATTATGTGCCAATGCATGCCTGTTGAAATGGTTCGTTTCATCTCTGGGCCGCTATGCCACATGCTATCAGTCGTTCAGGGGACAAGCTGTGATATTGGAATGAAACATCCTTCGTTCCTGCAAGATAAAAAGCCCACACCTCCACCCCCTGCCTTTCCCTCTTTTTCTGTATTGTACTTTTGTAATTGGAGGTGCCATAATGAAATCAATTCAGTGGTGATAACAGATTTCACATCATGTTACCAGTTTCCTTTGGAAGAGGCCGCCACATGAAGACGTCTAAAAATACTCCTCTTTCATGCATCATCAATATCTTCATTATATGAAAGATGGGCGTCAGGTTGTGTTTGCTGTTTTCGTTTAATGTCACTTGACAGGGTAGCATCTTGCCTGTGTCTGTGACACACTGCTTTTTTGTCTACTCTGTAATTCCACTTTTGCAGACGTGCGGAAAGCAGTTTTATACCACACAGTGAAGCTAGTCGTGATAAAGCTTGGAACGAAATGGAAGTGCCTTTGTCAAAATCATAATAGAGGAGCAGAGGCACACATTTGCTCGTACGTTATCATCTTTCTGTTTGCGTTACACTTCAAAATCCTGTATAAATACACATTTGACACTGGAATTGCACACTTTTCAACATCACACAGCCGCAGCAAAACTTGCTTTTTGTTGTAGTGACTTGAAATGATATATCTATTTTGGCAATATCTGGCAAATATACTGTATATAGTCATTTATTCTAAAGATTCAGGGTAGTGATTTTAAACTTATCTTTATCGTCAGTGTCATTTATTAATATGGAGGTCGTGGCCCTCCATTGTAAAAAGCTGACAGTTTGTTCTTTAACTACATGCTGCCGTTTACATGTAATGAAAAAGCAATAGATGCAATGTCATTCTTCCTACATCCGTATAGCATATATTATCTTGTATGTACAGCATCTCACTGACCTCACACAGGAAATAAAGAAAGAATGCTGTAGTTTAAAATCTCCGCCACAGAGCTGACCGGTAACTCACTTCTATGACAGATGTTTATCCTCTCTGCTCAAGTTTATTTCAGCCACGCTATGAATATTTATCAGCCCAAACTGTTGACTGAGCGTTTTCTGAATGAATCTCGAGTTCTCCCACGTGTACTGTACGCTACACCGCTGCTCTTGTGCGCATCCACCGAGGAACCTGATAACTTCAAATAATTTAACACTTCAGAGAGTGTACCCACCTCACAGGAACAGCAAAGATGATCTCTTTTTGTTTTAAATGTAACTGTGTGACGGTTCATATTTCAGCAGCAACACAAGCAGAAGAAAACACAATGCTGCATTTTGATGTAAGTCTAGCCTAATTATTTGGTGAGGGGGTGGGGGGGTGGGCAATACAATTGATTCTGTTTTTTTCTCGTTTTTCGTCTTTAGGCAGTGTACCATTTTCCCTAGATACACGCTACAAAGTGAATTCCAACTGTGCTCTGGGACACAGTGGTGAGACACAGGGATGTCCACAGGCAAAGGCCTTAAGTCACACTCTGTGATGCTAACCATAGCTGTACTGTATACACCCACTTTAGCCTTGGTCTAATTACTGTCAGCCAGATGATAGGGGTTATCAGTGTCTCCTTGTGTTGACCTGTTCAAACTATAATATATGGATGTCTATGCACGCAACTACATACACTAATTTACTATACACACAGATACACACTGTACAGTATTGTACAATATATGGTGTGTATGACGTTTTTTTATGCTAGGCTGTTCCCAGCCCACAGATTTTTAATTTTCCTTTCCTTTCCTCTCCTCTCTTCTCCTCTCCTCTTCTCTCCTCTCCTCTCGCCTCCACTGTTCCATCTGTGCCCTCTATATGAAAGGGAATAGTTGAGCAGGCCTGACAAAGGGCGGCACAGAGGAGGCAGAGGTGCTGAGGGAAGCTGAGCACTGCTGGAAGGGATTCCTAGCTGTTTGTGTGTGCATGTGTGTGTGAGAGTACATGTGAGAATGTGTGTCAATTTGAATACAACATGATGGAAATGCGGTATTCAAAAACCTGTAATTTATTGCATGCATCTAATGACATCAATAACATGCATTTGAAGATGTAATTAAAAGAAAATGAAGTTTTTACACTGTGAATCCAAAAATACAGGTAATTAGTGCAGTAACTTACGTTTATATTTGTAACTGCTGAGGTCCACTTAATATCAATACAATGTACATGTTGCTATATAAATAATCTTTACTGATACTGTCACCCCTGTGCAGGAATTGTTTAATCAGCCCCTGTTCAAGCCATCTAGCTGAAAATGTAATGTGAAATATCAAGAATGAAATTGAAAAAAGTGTTAGTTGTAGGATATTTGACTGTTTAAGGATGACACTGATATGTATTATTGTGATTAAAAGTCTATTTGAATAAATATTACTAGTATTAGAAGAAAAGAAAAAAGTAAAGAAAAAAACTTCAAGTTGTCATGTATGGAGTGTCTAATTCTTGATCTAAAAACAGGTCAACACTGACTGGATCAGGCTCCTGCCCCTCACGCCTGTCCATCCGAGCCCGCCTGGCCCTCCGTATGCTGCCGTCCGAGCTGGGCCTGCCGTTGCCGCGGCAACAACAGCCGCATAGTAGCTGCCGTGGCTCCGTTCGGCAGCTCGGCCTCATTATGCTGCTGCTGGCTTTGATGTGGTTTGTGAGGCTCTACCTGCATTACTGCAGCCAGTGGCTCTACCTCCAGGCCATAGCAGTTCCTGTCAACAAGTGAGTTTGCTTCCTTTGATATCGCCCTGAACGCACACACACACACGTATGGGTGGGTGGGGGGGAGTGTATGGATACACATACACACACAGAGAGCAGAACTACATAGACACTTTTTGAGCACACACATCGTCGCTGACATAAATCCCTTAACATGGAGGGCAGATACATACATAGATTACTGAAGCACATGCACACACATAGACTCACACACAACACAACATACATGTATGCAAGCTCAGAAACACACACATGCAAAGTACAGTTGTTGTGAAATGGGATGTGGAGGGGATATGGAGCAGAGGATGTGCGCCATGTCTGAGTGTGTGCGTTGGCAAACAGGCACACACACACTAGATACGCCCAAATCATCTGTTTGGAATCCCCCCATTAACATTTTAACAAGACTCTCTCAATATTAACAAACCATTGCTGGGGGAGTTTGTTGATTTCACCACACGGCTTTAAGTCCCAAAAGGCTACATTATTTGGAAGGAATTTATTGTTATTATTTGGTGCACAGCATTGATAATAAACAGCAATAAGATACCACAGAACTGTTAAATCACATCTCAATGGCATATGGTGCTGATTTAATTCATCACAATAAAACAAGCTGGCTGCAAACATGCAGACAAGCAGGTTTTTATTACAATAACATGGGGGCGCAAACATCACGTGTTAAATCATGGAAAGTGATAGAAGAAGGCTGAGGGAGAAAAAAAATGTGGCTGAATAAAAAAAAGGATGGACTGAGGGGGTGGATAGGAGGTGAAAAAACAAAAATGCGAAAACAGAGGGGGTCAACGTCGGATGACAACTTCCACATGTCCGAATCTGCTGCTCTCCCTCCGAGCATTTCTCTCTCCATGCAATGGCCAGAGCTGGTGGTGCCCAGTGAGAGAGAGAGAGAGAGAGAGACCAAGTGGCAGTCAGAGTGGCTAGTGTGATGACAGGCCTCCCTCCCTTCTTGTTTTTATTTCACTCTCTTTTTTCCTCCTCTCTGACTCTCTGTCTCTCTTTGCCTCCTCCTTCCCCATAATCCACCCTCGGACATGAGCGGACAGCAAAGTGTGCCCAGGAGCAACAGAGTCTCTGGCCCCATTGTTGCTTCGGTCACCTACGAGCTCTCCTTTCTTCCTGTCTTGCTTTTTTATAGATTGTTTTTTTATGCACTGACACAAGTAAAACTAGTAATACATACGTTTTACTTAAAATTTTACTTAACTAAAAGTAAATGTAAAAGTACTTGTTATGCACAATTGCCCAGGTCAGTGATTTATATTATTGCGTATTACATTACTGGACTGTTAATGCTGATGCATAATAAATAACTTAATAAAGTGTACTTTATTAC
Source organism: Oplegnathus fasciatus (assembly GCA_003416845.1). NCBI lineage: Eukaryota > Metazoa > Chordata > Actinopteri > Centrarchiformes > Oplegnathidae > Oplegnathus > Oplegnathus fasciatus. The sequence continues at coordinate 461,083 of NTHP01000085.1, read as the reverse complement.
AATGTATAATACATATATGCTGATTATAGTTTTTTTTAAATCTAAGCTGCTAAATGAATAATGGCTGTAGCTGTCAAATAAATAGGGCCAGTAAAAATATACAAGATTTCTCTCTGAAATGTAGTGGGCTACAAGTATAGTAGCTCCAGAGCAGCATAAAATGAAAATACTGACATAAAGAACAAGTATCTCCAAGTTGTACTTAAGTACAGTCCTTGAGTAAATGTACTTAGTTACTTTCCACCATTGATCAAGATCCACATTGCCTGGCAATAGCACTGCATGTGCTAAAACCATTACAAAAGTACCACAAGTACCCAGTTTTCAAATTTCAATACATCACATTTGAAGAGACACCAAATTTGATTGAAGATGGAGTGATGCTGCCACCGTCAATATTTGATATGGAACGATGCCACCAATGTCAAAATGCTGTTACAATTTATTGAACTGGAAAGTTTCATTGTATCATATCAAGATTCACTATAAATGAAATATTCCCCTGTCATTCTTGGAATGAGATTTAACAATTGCAATTTATCTGGAAAATAGAAGCCTACAGTGTTAAAAAAATAACCTTAATCTCCTCTGTCTGTGCCGGTCATTCAGTGAGGTAATCTCTGTGCTCGAAAAGGACTTTTAGAGGATTGAATCTGTGTGTTAGGAGATTTTCCTCAGATAAAACACCAATGGACCTCCACTGTCAGATTAATGGACAGAATCTGAGAGACGCTTGACTCTTGGAGCAAATCAGATGGAAATTAATGAGCAAAAACTGGACCTCTCCTCTCCCACCACTGGCTCTACCTCCTCCTGACTGATGGGAAGATTAAGAAACTCATGAGGCTTGCGGTAAATGGGGAGTCTAACTTACAACAGGGGGCTAAGAAAAGCTCTCTCAAATAACAGCACAGGTGTTAATACTGTTACTTGTAGCACCTCTCAGTTTGATTTTGATACGTCCTTTATGTATTCTACTTTAATTTAAGCCAATGAAAGTTTGCTTTAAACCTATCACATGTGACCAGTATGGCAGCACATACTAGTAAAACAGCCAGTTATAATGCTAATTGTCATCAAGCTAATTAAATATGATTGAATCAACCACAACAATATAACATGGTGTGTGAATTGCTGGAACCAGTTGCCCTTGAGCTGCAAAGCATCACAAACACAAATACACTACATGCATATTGACACATGCACACACTTCACACTCCAGTCTATGCAGACGCACATCATCCGCCTCCATTTCCTCTTCCACCAGATTCCAGTTCCACGCACACACGGTGGACCTCGTGTACCAGAGTTCTTTGCTCCACACCCGGGAGGAGCTGGCGATGGTGGTGGTGGGTCCCCTGACCTTGAACGCAGTAACGTTCCTGCTGGTTCTGATCAGATGGGGCTGTCAACAGATATTTGGCTCACTCCCTTCCTTCACGTCAAAGTTTATCATGGCTCAGGGAGTGTGGACAGTCCTCGACCCCCTGGCAGTCTTTGCAGTGGACGCCATCCTCGGGGTAAGTCACTTAAAAATAACTTGGACACTTGTGCACTTTAAATAGGAGTTCACTTTATCTTGGCAAAGTGACTTTAGATTACAAAAAATGGGGAGGGTAGAGGGTGTGAAAGAAAATGTGCAAGGTTAGATGGGTGTCTTTTTTGGCAGTGGGTTGGATTTTGTCAGTGAGGAAGACTGAAATGATGTGGACTGTTCACAGTTGTGAATCACTTGACCAGAGGTAATGTCTTAATCCAATCCTAGTTAAATGGCATTGTAACGGTTATGTCCAACCAAATAACTCCTTATATTTTGAACTGATTTCTAAGAAATGAATCCAAACCTTTGTTATGTTTGTGATTTTAAAAGTCAGCAGATGTAGAGTGAGAGGAACACCAGCTGACCAGAATGTGAAACTTAGTCCTTGAGCCATCATGTGATCTTCCTTTGATGAATCTCTGTCCCTGGCAAGAGCTTCCTCATATTGCAAATGTCCAGTCTTATATATCTAACACTTACAGATTTGTCTTTTTTTCCCCTTTTCTTTCAATCTCTGTCTCCTCAGCGCCTCGCCTACAGCCCAGGAACACCGGTGGGTGATGCAGCCAAGCTTTACTGGCACTTCTATCGAGCTGACCAATCGGGTGCAGCGGGAGTGATCATCACTGTCTTCCTCTACGCAGTCCTTTCCCTGCTCTCCATCACCATCCTCTCCATTTACCTGCTCAGGTGAGACACATAGGGAAATGATGCCCTGATCCAATTCCTATTCCAAACCCTAACCCTAACTGTGAATATATTTGTATGTATTTGTATTCAGTCTGTGCAGTGTTTTTATTTTTTTTATCCTGGAGATGAAGTAAATACATTTTCAAAAATTGTTACACACTTGTCAGTAGGCTGCCAGACGGGTGTACGGTTCAAAATAGTTGATAAATGGTATACTTATTTGTACCTTGTTTATACCCTCAAACTTGTCAAACATGTTTTTAAACTCAAAATGAGTTATGACCCCGTCTTTGTGGCACCGTATATGACAATAAAGTTACTTTTTATGAGCCAATCTTCTGGAGCAAAATTAAATGCACCCAATTTGGCTCTATAACTGAAAGTAACTTCATGTCAGTGCATGTCAATATTAAGAAGTACCGTGTTGCATCACTGAGGCAACACCCAGTCGTGAGCATGCATCCATGTTAAATACAACTGATTCTGGTTCCAGTGGATCCCGTTCCTTTTTTATTCCGTATTGCTCGTTCACCCCTGACTTTGAGTTCTGTGCCTGACCTTCCTGGTAGCTGAAAAGCATCATAACACAGCTCAAGCCGGGATCATTTGGGTATTTTTGAATTGACGCAGCCTGTAGGGACAGTCTGCCAATGAAGAGGAAGACCCTTTCTGAAACTCTCTGGCCCTCACCAGCCTACTATTCTCAAGCACCCGTTTAGAAATAACTCTAAACCTTCCACCCCCACAGCCTTGGTGTCCCACCCCATCCACCATGTCTTTCCCTCTCCTGTCCGCATAAAAGCACAAAAAACAACGGAAAATGAAAACAAATGTTGATCTAATCCATTTTGATTTTATAGTCGCATGGAATTACTTATGCCGTTATGCATCAACCTCACACATCTACACACACACACATTGAGTTATCAGACCCAAAAGCAGAAATACACACACGCACCACACAGTTGCCTTTTTTGAACATACCATACTTTGCAATTGGTTGGAAAATTGAAAGCGTTTCTAATTCAAAAGTTAGATGTGTTTTGATATAGCGTGAACATGTAACCCCCCTACATTATCCGATTAGGCTGAATGTTTTGCATGGTTGGTATCACTGCAGGTTTCATACATACTGAAATGGACTGCATATACATGGTGGTGAACACACATACTCTATCATAAAGCACTATGTGTTCCACTCATGTCTTGCAGATTGAGGTCACCCATGCTGAAGCATTCACTTGCTAGGTTAGTATTATGTTTTAGCACCTCAGACTGAATTTCTCTACTAATATACGGCTTCATGTCCTCTATAGAGTTGTTAGAAGCTTCCTGATTAATGGGGGTGAACAGGAAAAACAAAACATCAGCCTGGTTTAAGAAGGCTGGTCTAACTGTTGAGTCAAACATTGCCTTTTTTTCTCAGTTTTAGAAAATTACAGAAGATTGACACTGTACTACAATGGGAGGGCGGACTTCAACATACTCCAAATTTCCAGCTTAAAAGATGACTATTGCACTTTTTAAATAATAGAAGGACATCATTTTTTGCAGCATGGAAGTAAAAAAGTAGAAGGGCGGGTGATAAATTACTGAATAATGTAACTCAGTATTCATCCAAGGTGTGTTCTCCCACCCTCATATACGACCAAATTCCATTAACGGCTCAAAATGTAAGAAAACCCTTATTGAATTAATCAGTTTGAGATTGGCGGCCGAGGAGAGGGTGCCATCTAATTTCAGTAAGCGGGACGCTTATCGGGCTCCAGCTAAATGGACAATATTAAAACAGCAGCCGGGAATAATGACTTCTGCCACTCAACCGCCACACGGGTTTGTATTGAATGTAGGCCACGAGGCTGAAGCAAGGCTGATAATTTTATGGGTTACAGTTTCCTATTGGCTGCAAGGAAGGGGCTCTGACACAGAGCGTGACCTATTTCTAAAAAAATGCCTGAGGCTATATGTATAGATAGAATGGACTGTTATCCTTTTTTAATTACATTTTAGGCAGCCTTTATTCACTGGCTGCAAAAAATACACATCAGTGACATGTTTTACACCTCCATCCTCTTTGAAACTTCATAAACACCAAAAAGAGTGATGTTACATTGATAGTGGTGCAGTTACATCCAAATGATTACAACATTCAAGAGAAAAAATTACTTCCCTTAGACAATTACATTAGTTTCTGTGTGTGTGTGTGTGTGTGTTTGGGTTTCTGTGTAGAAGAGTATTCAGTACACAAGTTTACATGTGTATGTAGATACAGCATACAGTTTAAACAGGGACTCAGGGGCAAGGAGGCAGTAAAACTCCATAGACATAGCCAAATCACTCATTGATCACCCCTTCTTAAAGGGAAAATGCACTGGTTGGTTATTATATCTTGTATGTGTATTGGTATGAGATCTCATTGTTTGGCAATAAAAGAGTAGCGTAATCAGTGATTTCATTTTAAGTCAAGATAGAAAACATTACATAATTCTTGAAATTCAGTTAGACGTTTTAATTTAGCATATAATAACACAGCACGTCCAAGAATTGACAAATGCCAGTGGATTAAATAATTATAGTGTAGGCAATATGAAGTGGAGTAATATGCATTTAACACAAAATACCCTCCCCTTTTTATCCACCATAGTCATGTTGTCATGAATATTCTGTAAAAATGTATTCCATAAGTTAACACATGTCCTTAAGGTGACCCCTATACTGAAGAAGAGCTGATGAGAGCCTTATCATCCAGGTCATACCCCAGATATAAGTAACACATACTTGCATTCAGGGCACTTCCAACACTAAGGAAATGAGCCTGTTTAGAAGCACAAAGATACAAAGATGGTGAATTCCTCCAAGAGATCCTCCGCATAAATGAATGAGAAGCACAATTCAAGTGTAGGATGAAAATGAATGCATGCTATTCCTGTGTCTGAGGTCAAGATTCTACAAACATCCCTCTCCCAAGAGCGATGGGGAATGATGCTGAGTTCAAAGCTCCGTACCAGCTTCTTGTATAAATCCCGGTCTCCTTGATGTTGGTTTTATTTGAGAGTTGATTACCCTCTGACAGACTAGAATCTCTATGGAAGGGCACAAGGTCTTCTGGTTTTGATGGTCAGCCAAGGCATTTGTTTACAGACATGGTGATTCTTTTTAGGGGTTGGCTGCATGCACCCTTGTGTGGCAAAAGAAAAACAACACTTTGGTGATGCGCGCTCATCTGGAGGTATGAATCAATATGCCTTCTGCTGCGCAGAACGTTTTCTTGTGACTCAGGCCCGTCTCTCCAGACACATCTGCAACCAGCACGTCCGTTGCATCTGCCATCTTTGAAGCTCAGCATTAACACTGAAGAGTATCCCAGGATCTGACTCCCACACATTAACAGATGTACAACCACGCAGACACACAGCCAAACACAGACACTGCTACAGTCAGCTTGTGTTAACAAAGTGCTTCCCACTCACAGGCCAATTTGTTTGATTCCTTTTGCTCTTTCATTGTGTTTGAATTAATGTATTATACTTTTATAGAGTGTTACGAGAATGCTTTGTGTAATCAATAGAAGATTCATATGTTCTTCCAGCAAGTTGGGATCATTGTGATTTGACCTGTTCCATAAAAGCCAGCCAATATGACTGTAAAAAAGAGGACATGATGCTGTTTGACATAGGGGTAGCCGCAGAGCTACTTATCCACAGTTATCATCTCTGACACAAGGCAAAGATGCATGTTTTTCCTTGCTTTGACATTTGACCCCATGTGACCTTTGCAGGGCAAAGACAGTGATTCAGTATGGCGTCACTCCTGCTACCACTTCCCCCTCCTCACCTCTTCTCTCACACCACACCTTCCAGATTCCACAATGATGGTCGCATGCTGGACGTCTTTCAGCGGCTCGCAGCCAAGGAGGGGATGTACTTCCTGCCACAAGACCTGGAGCTGTCCAATCAGGAACTGAGCTACGTTGTCAAGAAGGCGGAGCAGTGGAGAGGCTTCAATGGGGAGAGACGTAAGGTAAGCATCTCACCACACTGCAGCCTCTCCTGTCTCTGTAGACAACGCTCTTCCCCTCAAACCCTTGGAGATTAATTGGGCTAATGGATGTTTTGTTAACGAGCGAATGAGGCAAAAGGTCACTGATAGTAATCTGTTTGATCGGTCTATGTACAGATGAGGAATCACAGTTGGTTGTTTATTAACCTGGGAGGTTTCTGCAATGTTGCGCCGCTGAAGGAAAGACTGGCTGGGGCAGGATGAGTGTGATACTGAAGGAAAGATTTAGTGGCAGCCATGATAGTATAACACTGTTCATCAATACCACATTCAATTTGGTCACTTTAACGAAGATATTACGTCCGAGAGGATGTATAGAATAGGCTCATTTTATATCATTACATTTTCTTTAGTTACATTTCAGAAAGCTGAGAATTCATCTCAGAGGTCTTTAGCTTCATTCTAATTAGTACAAGATAATTACCAAAACAGAAACCCGGCTAGCGGGCTGCCTGATTAGTCTGTGGAAACCAATTTCCGAAGATATTTCATTAAAGAAAGACTGCTCAATCAACACACATTCTGGGGTGCATATGCATATGCTGCATTGGGCATTCTCTTAATGTGGACAACTTGGTGTCATGGGGAATACAGGATTCCAGTTTGCATAAATGCATGTCCCATGAAATTACTATTGCTAGGCTGTCGCATGTTTGACAGCCCAGCATAGGTCGATGGCGATGACACAGGGAAGGGCAGTGTATTAGCGCTGAGCCTACACCCGATGTAAAATCTTTGCATAGTGATTGAAAATGTGACTTGTTGAGATAAGGGAAATGGAACACAGCGATCAAACTGCAGCCCCCTTTAATTTATTCTGTAGGATTTGTTAGTGGCACACATCGCTCGGTGTTCTCCGTGTTCATTAACTCCCTTGCTCTTTGCTTGCACAAGTTCACATGGCTGTAAAGGGGTAAAATAGAACCAGAAACTACAGTCATTCTTGGTTTCTGGTGAAAGATGGACCGGCTGTTAAGAAATGATGCATCATGTTGTCTTTCAGGGGAGTTAAAACAGGCTTGACTAATCCAAAACATGTTTTCTGAGGGTCAAGTTAGTTAATATTTATGTGATTGCGAAAATCTAATCACTAGAAAATCTACTTCCCCTGTGAAACCCTGCATTGACAAATTAGTCTACACTTTGAAGGTCTATTCCCTGCAGTGTGAGTGGAGGCAATCCACATCTTTACAAACACAATTAGAGACACTTCACAGACAATTCTACAGTAGTGACTGACAGGGTTTCAACTGATAAATACATGATTACCATTAATAAATACAGCATTGTATCTCTTGGAATTTGTCACACTTGTCACAGAAATGGGAATAATGATTGCAGTTCATCAGTTTGCATCTATACAGGTTAGCTTTGAACAGTGCTGATATGCTTTATTGAGCACTATCTGCCATCATAGAAATCTTAATAATGCTAGAATAGAAACTATCATCTTATCAGTAGGTGACCTCACTTCCTGTTGTCTTGATTGAGATTCTTTTCAAAACTGAGCTCATGAAAAAGACTGAAGATGATGAATATTGTTTATACTGTTGGTACCGGAAAAGAGCACAGTTATCTTACTTAAAACTGTCTTACAATTTCATATTAAACTCACGAGATCAGATTTGTGTTATGCGTAACTTACTATATACATAAAGTGTTAAAACTGCTGTTTTTCCTATTTTTTCCACACCTGTCTTGTAAGCCTTAATGAACTGCAACCCTGGCTCCGAGAGGTGACTACACTGCTGCTAATGGGAGGGTGATGGACCTGTTTATTGGGAGAAAATTGAACCTCCCAATGTTTGGAGACTTTGAAAGAAATTACACCCCCAAAGTTTGTGATTAAGAAAATGCTTCATTTAGCCGCTGATGGCCTCTTGCTGTGGTGGCACTGCTAAATCATCCTTGCATTACTGCATATCTTCCTCCACAGCAACAATTACAGCATACTTCATATTGTCCCTAATTTGCCGTTATTAAACTGATAAAATGCTAACACGTTAACATATTCTCCGGCATGATGAAAATTTAGGGTTATTGCATTTTATGATTTTTACATTATTCAAGCCGGCCATTTTTCATCAAAATAAGATGGGCCTTGCCATTATTTCATAATTATTGTAACAATTTCTCCTGTGAAAAGGGTCACTTTCCTAACTCAGCAAAGACATATCCCTATTAGACTAATTTGCCTACATGCAAATTTTTGTCATTTTTCCCTCATTAACTATTTATCATAGACAGGAAAAAAATATATTCATGAAGGAGAGCAAAGGAGCAGCCCGACAGAGCTGAAACTAATATTTTGCAACTCTAATGATTTTTTGCATCCTTAATTAGATAGAATAAGGTTGATATGATTAGGTCAGGATGTAGTGTTTTTCATTAAAAATACATTTCAGAAACTGTATTCCAAATGTGCCCTTGCAATTAAATAATGAATCCGACGCATTCCTTATTACGGACCCAATTAATATCAGAGGCAAGGGCGTAATTTTAATAACAGCGGGCCACGAGGCCTTCATTAGCTGAGTGAGCGAAAGGAGGGATGAGGAGAAGGAAAACAAGGCACTCACAGGAACAGCAGCAGTCTGATATTGAGCCAATTTTAGAAAGTTATTGAACAGTACACTCTTAAAAGGATAAAGTATGACATTTTCAACAAATCAGATCTGGGTCAAACAGGAACTGGAAATATCTCTTGTTTGTTTTAGCTTAATTTGATACCAGTTGTATGTCAGGTGCTAGACAGGGCAACTGAAATCATTTAGAGAATCACAAGTGAAAGTCTTTAAGGTTGATATTGTACTTAAGGTAGGTAATAAAAATGCAGCAGTAATTTTAGAACCTCTTCTGTAGCACCCTATAGAGGTGTTTAAGCTGCATGGATCACAGGTAGCAATTTGTTGCTTGACTGTGCATCAGTCAGGAAACCTTTGATAGAAACAAGTTAGAAATCTGTCTGCCAGTTTGCACTGTGCTTGAGCAGCCAACGCACTTTATGCCTGAAATTTCAGGGTGTCCTGTACCTTAACTGTCATCACCGGTCCCATCGCCTACAATATCAACTATAATGGGAAAAGGTGCTACTGGGACAAGCTGACTATTCATTATTTTTACACAATAACATTGAATAGACTTTAATTGAAGATAAGAGAACAGACTATAAAATGTGGCTTTAATGGAAGAAGTGTATTTGCAGTGTGCAGAGCATCAGTGGTTTCCCAACATCATGTGTATTATCCTGACTTTACTACTGTTTATACTAGGCGGGAAGACAAAAAAGGGTCACGTTACAGCAAGTAAAACAAAATGAAAGATGATTATAATCAATTAGGTTAAAACTAGTTTTCTGGATGTGCTGTTCTGTAACTTAGAACTCAAAACCTCTCTGACGCTGTATCTCCCTGCAGCACTGAAACAATAAAAAAAGAATCCACATTCAATAACCAACCTGCAAATGGCCTATTATTATCAAACTTGTAATTTTCACAAGGCAGTCATAAAACATAATCTAATTTTTACTTTCTCACCAATTAACTTTATATTATAGATTTCTCCATGCCATATGATCATTTGAGTTGCTTCAAGGTTTAAATATTACTCTCAGGTTGAGATGTCAGCAGTGGAGCTGACTGGCTAAGCAAAGAGGGTGAATGAGTCAAGGGCCCATCTACCTGTGTGCTCTTTAATTTGATCCCAGGAAGGAAGGAAAAAGAATGAGTTTCCGTCAAAGATCATTAGCTTCAAGTGTTGTGGATAACAGCTGAGAGAGGGGGCATTAGCTCACCTACCAATTATGGCATTTTTCATAATTGAAATTCTTTAAGACTTACCTCACACTTTTGGTTCCCCGCTGCTATTTACACATGTAGCAGACGTCACACTTTTTACATACGTGCTGCTGTTCCATTCTTGTTTCAACCACAAGAGAAGTTGTTTGGATATTGTGGTTGTGGTATTTTTTATAAGAAATGTAATGTTCTTATGTCCCTCTGGTGAAGTGTGATTGATTGTCGCTTGGCACCTGTCCTAGAATACGATCAAAGTAAGGTATATGTCTTTGCAGTCACGCTAGTATGTTGGTGGCATTTCTTTCTGCTACCGGATGTAGCAATGAGCAAACCAGATCAAACTCAAAAACATGTTGAAAGCCAGAGATTGCAGCCAAAATCAACACTCAAGAGCAAACTGCTAGTGAAACTTAGTTTAAGGGCTGTGACTGTGTTTGTGTCATGTTTTAAGACCGTTTAGCATGGAGGCTAACAAAACCTGTGGAATAAGCCAATCAAAAGTTGACAGATTTTGACAGGAAACTGAAGTCGACACTGCAATACAGATTAGTTCAATAGAGGCAAATTTGTACAAAATGAAACAAACAAACAAAAATCTTCACTTTCCTTGTGCTTCTAGTACTATCATGCTCTAAGCTAGTGAGTGTGCTAGCATGCTGCACATCATACTAGTGGTTCAGTAATGAGCCCCATTAATTATGTAAAGGCAGTGATGCAGATGGACCTAATTAATTGTCTCCCGTCACCCCCTTGATTACTGTACCTGGAAGGGAGGTGTTAGTTTCTGTAATACTTAAGCAGGTACGCAAACTGTTTTGTCAGAGCCACTGCTATGACAATGACAGAGTAGAGCGCCAGCTTACCCGCTGCAAAGCTCTTTTCCCGTTAATTCACCAAAAGGAAACTTTCCCAGTGGTGGTGGTGACATTGTGATAATTGAAGGAGAGAGGGAGAGATTAAAAGAAGTGGGGAAGAAGGGAGGGGGGAGAGAGGGGGTTTGTGTGGTGGCCCTGGAGATGTTTTCGCAACCTGATTGCATCAACATTTGCGTACCTTCGTGCCGTTTGTCTCCGTATGTCTAGGTAATGGGTTACCAGCGGGCGAGTTTGGGAACACCCAAGGTGCTTTGCAACAGCCGCGTGGTTGGTGGGGAGTAAACCTGTTGAGAGTCAAACAGCACAGATTGGAGTGGTAATGATAACCTGAGTCTGGGAGGCTGGCTGTTAATCATGTAAGATGTGTTCTCCATCTTAACCTACCGCAGCGACATGATGGTACCACCTGACCAGAGAGATACCAGGGTCATCCTTTTTCCCACCAATTACCTTGTGACAAAAAAAGAAAACTTGTAGCTTTAATGTCATTGCAAAAGTTAATTCAGAAATGTTATATATTGCCTTGCCTTTCAGACAAAATAATATGATGTTTGTTACAGAACATAAACACAGAATAGTCTTAGGAAAACACACTTCTTCCACCTTACTTACTATAATTTTATGTATCACTGTAAATGAGGAGTTTTGACATCATAAAATTTGCATGGCCTCTAAACTCTCTACAATAAAGCAATTCAGCTGAAACTATTTACAAGACAACAATGCGCACAATACTAATAACAGAGCACTTCACCTGGTTTATTCATCAGTCTTGCTGTGCAAATAATACAGTAAAGTGAGTATGAGGCCACCTGAGATGCAAATCTAAACTCAAGTAAAGGAAGAAGAAGCTTTAGAGAGGAAGGTGGACACAGGGAGCAGTAAGCCGTGACAGGATACACAGGAACCGCTGTCACACAACAATAGAACCCTCAGCTCCTGAACAGGAACCCATAACAGCAACACAGGAACACGAGGAGATGAGAGGAGCAGCTGAGTGCTTCAGTAGCACGGGAGGGGTCGTCTAGAGTCAGAGGGCAACTATTGGTCTCTGGTGTGTGTATGTGTGTGTGTGTGCGTGCATGTGTGCAAGCGAGGGGTCACGGAAGTCCTCCCAACCCCCCAATAACCTCTACCAAAGAGCAGTGTGGTCAGTGTGCGCGCATGTGTGTATGTGTGTGCATTCATGTGCTTAGCTGCATGTGTGTGAATTCAAGCCTGTGTGCATTTGTACAGTATGTCTGTACATACGTGTGTGTACCGTCACACATATCTTTAAGTGTGAGTACATGCACGCAAACCTTTTCTGCGCGCTCGCGCGCACATGTCACATTAGAGTGGCTTCTTCAATTACAGCGGATGGGTTTTTTTTTTTTTGTGG
>NTHP01000085.1:412895-448724 GCA_003416845.1 Oplegnathus fasciatus | reverse complement strand
TTTTGTGGACAGCGCTGAGGGCCCCAATGGCCCCAGGCGATAGCAAGCAGGCAGGCAAGGACAGGAGCGACATAGCAGCAAGCACAGCTTCCACAGTCAGAGCATTAGGGAGCTCAATATGAGATATGACTGCAAAGGCTACATGCCTGTGTTCCTGAAAAGGGCATGGGCTTTGCTGGGCAGTAATGTGTGAAAGCGGTGCACAGTGGTTAAAAAAGAAGAGTAAAAAAAACCAAATAGATAAAGATCAAACGCATATACACTCTCACCTCCGTCTCAATTCACACATATAAGATTTTATGGACACAAGTACAAAACACATCCATGCAAACTGACCCACCCCATTCAAAGCAATGCTAGAATTAAAACAGAAAATTCCAAAATAACTGACAGAGAGAAAAGTTCTGTTAATAATCCCAATTTTTCCCTGTAATGGCCCTTTGGGTTTAACCTAAAGTATATGAGCATCCACTTTCATTCAGTGCCTTAAAGAACAACTTTCCACACTGCTGCTGTGTTTTAAGAACTAAAAGGCAGCAGCTCTTTTCACGGCTTTTTGTGCACATTTACCATGAACCAACCTCTAGCTTAAATAAACTATGGGAGAGGAGCTGCTCTCCATTAGTCTGTCCCTTGCACCCTTTGTTTCAGTCAGCATTGTTCTCTATGATGCACGTGCCTCTTCTTTGACCTCTGTTTGGCACCTGCTGGTTCAAGCAGGAGGCCATACACAATAGCCATACATAGTAGCTTTCTCAAGAGACGTGGGCATGTGAGGGCACGGACACAAGAGAAAGCTATTTCAAATGTCTCAGACATAGTAGCTGGTTAAGTGGAAACACTCGATCACTACGACTGCATGCAATACTGTATATTATGGTTCACTCTTCTTTGGTAACATTTGACGCATAGACTCTACCTTTCGGTGTATTGTGTCAGAGTCACACCTGGAGGTGCAGGACTCAGGGATTACGTATTATGTAAGATCTACATGTTTTTCTCAAGAAATTACAAAAAAAGTTTGGGTCATCTAATATTTGACATTTATGTATTCAGGAGTTTCGGGCTACTGTTGTTTCCTCACAAGTGGAGAGAGCTTTCTGACACCTTTACTGTTTTATAAATGCTGGAAACTTCTAGCTTTGTTTCTCTAGCAGGAGAGAAAATGTCATGTTGACAGTATTTTGTTTATAAGTTTTGGTATATACAATACATTTAAACAATTCTAAATACACTATATCTACCTATCTAGTTTTATTCGAAGCATTTATATCCAAAAGCAGGTGTTGTAAAAGGTGGGGTCTTCTTATAATCGAGGTATTATTTTGTATTGATAAATGTCAGGCCAATTGGTCCTTCTAGTTCTATGAACAAAGACAGAGACCTTGAGCTTCGTCCTGTTTTTGTTTAAATTCCACAAGGTGATGCACTCACTTACCTCACAAACACACATAATGTCTCATCCCATTTCTAAACAGGCCCACAGTTCCAGCGGTAGATAGAGAGAGAAAGACGAAAATGTTCCAGTATGAACTCGTCGGTGTGAACAGTTTAATTACAGGGAGTGTCAGCCCCATTGCTTAATGTGTCCCTCACAATTAATCCAGGGAGAGGATGTCATTATCTACCAAAGCCTGGGCCTGGGCAGGCTTTTCTGTCAGAGGGAAAAGAGGGAGGGAATGAGAAAAAAGTGAAAAAGAAAACGCAAGTAAAAAGACGGAAGAGCCTTTAGTTAGCAGCCGACAGTATGGTCGACCTCCGTGTCACACAAAAGGATCAAGCTAAGATTCTTGTAGATGAATTCAAAACATTGTGCTCTTCAAATGTTTCAGACACCTGCCTCTTGTGACTCCATCAATGAGCAAGAGATTCTTCCTTTAATTTCTTCATAATATGAAGTTTCGCCCGTCAGCTGTCAAAACATGTCCAGCTGGAAGAAGTTACCTTGACGCCAGGTTTTCACCACTTTGAGACGCTCTTCCGTCCTTCTCCTCATCCTCTACCTCTCCTCCGTCCTCCTCCACTAGGCCAAGTCCTAAGGAGTCCTGGCCTGTTCCCTTGCCATCCCATAATGTGAAACAGAAGGCAACAAATTGGTCGAAGTTGAAGAGTGAGAAAAGATTTTAGCAGAAGCTCTGCACACACGGAACAGAAATTAAAACGACTAATCTTACGCCAGTTCCAGTTCAGAGGTTTCGCGACCAAACCACCTGGCTCAGATCTGTCTTGTGGGTATAGAGTGTAGTTTATCCAAAAAGTTTGACTGATTAATGTTACATGTGTAGACCTGTAGGATGTAATCACTGGAAATAGAAGTTAATTATGACTGAATGGCTGAAGAAATGTTACAAGGCACGTACCACATATGCAAACATACTTTGCGTACATGCAGGGGCGACGCTGTGTGTAATGCTCACTCAAACACACACACAAAAAGATGCATGTACAGCCTCTGACTCCACAGAGGTTTTACAGCTTGAACTTGACAGATCTGATTCTTTGTGACTGTCCGTCGTTAGTCACTTCTTTCCCCCTTTCTCCCTTCCTTTCCTTTAAAGAGTTTGACCTTGGCCGCTTCCTCCGGCCCGGAGGGGATGAGGAAGGTCTGGTGATTGTGACAGGTGTCGCGTCTTAACAGCCCCACATGACATCCCGAGGAGAGATAGACATTTGGAGAGGTTTTTTTTTTCATAAGGGTTTCACTCATAACCTTAAAGAGACAGTGTGTGTGTGTGTGTGTGTGTGTGTGTGAGTGTGTGTGCACATGTACAGTATCTATGTGAGAGAGAATGTGTGTGTGTGTCTGTGCGTCTCACCGCTCTCATTTCAGTTATTGGCTTGGATACTTATCACCTCCAGCCTCCGAGGCCTGATTAGGTTGAAGCTAGTCCAAAGTCAAATTTTGGATATCAAAGGCAATACTCAACTTTGGCATCTGTCTGCAGCATCTTAATACGAAGCCCAGGCTCCTGACATTTTGAGAATTGAGCACAACGTCTTAAAATATGTGGTCCATACACTTAAAGTGAGAAAATATGTTTTAAAGGATTACCAGAAGGAGGCAAGTCTACAAGCACTAAATTAGTTTGGTGTAAGGTACTGTATCATGGTGAGATTGGTGTAGTGGTCTTTATATAAACTAAATAGTAGGACTTGTATGATTTGTGTGATTGGTCTCTGGTTGCAGGGTACTATTGAGCTATTCGCTTTAATGTGCATGGATGCACATGCTTTATTAATTCTTCATATTAATCCTTTATTTCATCTTCTCGCTAATATTTGAACTTACACAAAGGCATAGAAATGCTTGCATCTGGCTTATGTGTAGTAGTGTTGCAGGTTTGAGGTTAAATATTCCCAGGAGGAGTCATGAATTTAATGTGTTCAGTGTTTTAATCACCCTTGTATATAGTCCCTGACTTGAAGAAAGATGATTAAAATGTAACTCTCAGTCATTTGTGAACAGACAGTATTAGAAGCATTAAACCATGGAGCACACATATTTTCCTTTGTTAAATAAAGTTGCAGGTAAACTCCAATGTGCTCCCACACAAACCTGGAAAAGTGATCTCCTTAGGGCCCAGGGTGAGTCAGACATGGTGTGGAAGTAAAAGATGGGCTACTATCTGAGTTGTTTACTGTAGGCTGGGAGTAGGCTTTATTTTCTGCTAAGGAGATTAGCAACAGTGAATTATGCATATCTTATTTTCTGGATTATCTCAGGCACTCAGAGATACTATCTCACTGGATAATCTCTTTTAAAGTTGTTCAGTTTATTCTGACTGTAAATATAGTCATTGTTGCTTGTTTATCTTTTCTCGAAGTCCAATTTGGTCTGTGCTACTTTTGGACGGAGTGTGTTATTGCACTTTAACTATGATTACTCAAGTTGAAATATTTATAGACGGTGATCTTTGCTTTATAGCCACAGTAATGAGAGGAGGGTGGATGAAAGCTACTGTAGCGTACTAGCCATTTTGTCACTCTGTGTGTGTACGTGTGTGTGCATATGTGTGTGTCCCTGCATGCAAATACGAATGGGTGGCCTGTCTTGTCCAGTGGTGCGTTTAAGCAGACACAGACCTTTGCTTCAGCCAAATCAGGCCCAACGCAGACAGTGTGCATCCATGCCATTTTCAAGCTGCTCCAATTATATCTGCCGACCGTCCACATATTGGCCAAATTTACAATAATAGCATATCTATTTCCATCCTAATGGCTGACATTGCTTGGCTTATCCATGCATGTATGTTGGTGGTCTTTTATGCTTTGTGGTTTAGTCTGTTCCCAGCCATGTGCAATGTGCTGTAGCCAATCTTGGCCTTGTGTGTGTATGTGTTGCATGAAGCGTGTGTGTGCTTACGTATCTGTGTGTATATGTGCATGCATTAATATCTCTGTGAATGAGCATGTGCATTTGTGCAGTCTGAGCCCGGACATATAAAGCTTGTCCATCTGTACTACTGTATTTGTGCCTATTATTTCAAATTGGTGTGTCAGTGTGTGAACCCAGTACATGTGTGTTGGTGTTTGTGTGCCTACATACAGTCTGTGTCTGTGGTACAAACCCAGTGCTCAGCAAACAGGCCTTGAGCCCGGGCCAGCTCTGACAGACAGGGTAATGGTGGTGGTTGTGGTGGTGGTGGAGTGGAGGGATTGACCCTCTATAGCTTAGAGAGCCTCTGCACAGTACACACTCCACCCTCCTCCCCATCTCCCCACAACCCTACCCTCCCTCCCTCCCTCCCCCCCTCCCTGCTGCCTAGCCCCAAGCGCCCGCAGGCACTGGAGATGCACGCATGCGTTGCCTCACTGTGTGAGGCTTTGTCTGTTTGTGAGCATGGATGTATGTGTGTGTGTGTGTTAGCATGTAGATGAGTGTGTGTGTGTGTGTGTGTGCATGTGCATGTGCATGTGCATGTGGATGAGGATCTGTGGACAAAAGAAGCAACCACATCTACCTCTTCTCTCACTTGGCAATAATCATTGATGCTCCTTTCTGCTCTATCTGTGCTAGTGTGCCCACTACATTTTCATGTTATGACTGCCTTTTGTTTTGAAATGCATGGTAACACCTAACAATATTAGAATGGCAATAAAAATACAAGAGGCCATTGACATCAGTGTTTATTGAAATCCATGTTTAGTGGTCTGGTTTAAGATCCAGTAGCTTCCATACCATGGTTGATGGAGTTGTTATGAGGAAATAAGTCATTTCCATAAGGCATGCAATTCAGAATGCTGATGTATTATCATCACCACATATTTGGATTAACAATCCAGTGGTGCCATTCACATGTGAAACCTCTATGACAGCATCCCCAAGCAGTTTCCATTTCCCTGATATTATATTTGCTTGATACAAAAGAATGATCTTTCCCTCTAAATCTTTAGTCCATCATTAATGAAAAGCATCGTGGATGCCATAAGGCCTCATCCATTGCCTTGACTACCTGGCCCTTACTGAGGCAAGCAACGTAGATGCTCAGGAGTCACGTGGCATAAGTCCGATTGCAGACATTACAGACAGAGCCATCAGTGTGTAAAACACTTACACATCTTTTCTGTCCAGATGCTGAGTCCAAAATACTATCTGTTTCACAAGGACTTGCAACACTGCAGAATTCTCCCTTCTTTAATACATTTAGTGTAAAACCCTTGTAAATGAATGAATTAAGCATGAATTAAGTTTTTTCTGGGACCAGCCCATAAAGCAAAGCCCATACACACGCCTCAATTCATTTCCAAACCTTGCACCAACTCAAGCACCCTCCACATCCAAATTTCCATGCCCAGGCCTAGTTACTCTAAATCTCACCTCCTCCAGGTATCAGTGCTAGTACTCTCCCTCATCCTCAGCCCTCTCCAGACTACAGCTAAAAATCTGTCCTCATCCCGAGCACATCCACATCCAGCTCCATTCCCAATCCCGCCATGGCCCTTTCTAAGTGCCAGAACCAGCCACATTCTAAGTACCAGGTCCAGAGCCAGTGCCATCCTCAGTTTTTTCCCCAAATCTAAACCTATATCCCCCACTCCACAGAGCTCCAATCTCTTCCCTAGTCTCAGTCCCAACCATAGTCCCAGCCACAGCCGGGGCTTCCATGTGCGACTGACACATAAATAACCAAGCCTGTCCGCCACCCAGGCAAATTCAAATGCACCTGTCAAAGTGATGAAGCACCCGCCCGCAGGGAAGCATTGTTTACATTTTCACTCCACTCTTCGCAAAAGTGAGATTCTAATTATTTTCCCACTGTAAATTAAAGCCAAGTGGGACAGAACTACAAACCAATATGATCATGGCAGTGGCAGGAGAAAAGCCCAGCCCTCCTATGTCTGAATTGCGTGAAGGGTGGGAAACGGCTGAAGAAAGTGTGTGGGTGGTAGACGGAGGGAAGGTCAGCAGCTTTTGTCTTTACGAGGGGAGATAGGGAGAGAGACAGAGAGGGGAGAAAATGGAGGTATAGCATTCACACAGGCTGTGTAGCGAGTCTACTTCTGTTGTGCTCATTACAGGCAGGGTCTAGAGAACTTCAACCAACTGGAATATATTATGCCCTCACATTTCATACATAATAATGTGCCAAAAATGTGCTGCATTATTTTTCATACCAATGGACACGGAGAGAGAAAGAAAGACAGAGCGGGTGAGTTAGAGAGACAGAGAGAGAGAGAAGGGAAAGATTTAATTAGTCCATGGGAACATGCAAATGGAAGGTAAAATTAGACAGAGGAAGGGAGACCTGGGGAAGAAAGAGTGCACGAATGGTAATGATGGCTATCTAGTTTGGATCAATCATTAAGGGATCAGGGGGACTGACAGGCCTGTTCGTGCCCACGCCTTAGGCTCCTGTCCTGGACAGTCGCCAGCCCGGCTCAGTCTGCCTGCCCATGGAGACTTCTCCGTCTCGCCTCCCTTCAGTTCCGTCACACACACAAGCGCACACACATGTACACATGTACACAAATGCAACAACTTAGGTAACTTAGGTGGACTTACATGTATACTCACACTTTTCCCAACAAAAGCTTCATATTTAAAACCTACGGATAACTCACTCTGGAGCCTTGTTAGTTTGTGTTTATTAATCAGTGATCCGTCCCCTCTTACAGTGGTGTTTCCAAAATGGTGGATTAAGGCACACATTAGCTGACTTCGAATTTGCTCTCTAGGCCTGTGATTGGTTCCCATTTTGACAGTGTTTTGATTATCAGTTGAAAATAGCAAAGTTTTCTGCAAGGTCATGGGGCCAAGTTTGGGAACTGTTTTGGTTGTCAGCGGGGACATGTCGGATGGGGTCACAGCGGAAATGCCCTTTTTTAATAATGGTCAACTCTAGACATTGTGTTTATATCCGACATGTCATTAAACGGAGGGCAATGTCAGACATTGATATTTGTGACAGTCAAGGATGCGTGAGATAAATATATAAAAAACACTGTACCTATCCCAGACATAGCTATTACTAAACCAGTCTGTCACCCAGTGGAAAATTACTATTTAATTCCCAGAAACTGTCTGCCCTCTTTTTAGCTGTTAGTTGCAAGTTTAAATCCTAATTTAGGTATGAATATGGGTCACTTTTTAAATATAATACAAAAGAATATCCTTTTTAGAATGTAGTGCATTTATGCTTTTATCTCTTCAGCAGTGATGCCTATTTTTTGGCCTCAAACTAACAAAACAGCAAAGGAATTCCAAATCCATCTCTTGACAGACTTTATATTTGCACACACTTGAATAAAAATGATTGACAGGTCAGTCAAATTTTATTACAAGTCACAGTAGATTTTTAAAAAGAAAAGCTTTCCACAGGCGCCTGTATTTAACTACTGATGGCTTTTATTCTGCATTCATATGTGGTATGGTATGATTCGGTAGGTGTGAAATCGCATCTTCTCCCAGAAAGACAGACAGACTATATTTGTGAACCATGGAGCCATGTCTGCAGCTGTGCCATCCCCACTTCCTGTGCCCCTGTCCCTCCCTCCCATTCTCGATGTGCATTTGCGGTAATGTCTACAAATCCTGAAATTTATGTCCCTGCTGGAAAACATGGTTTGCTGTTTATAGTCCTCCGCTAAAAGAAATAAGGCCCGTCTCTCCTGATGCAAGTCAAGGGACTGATGCAGACTCTATCAGATTTCTAAATACAGACCCCAACAATAAATCCCGGCTTGATTGGGTTTGAATTGGGTTAGCTCACTTGAATGCTATCTGCTTAACCCACAGCTGGCCTGTCTGCTCCATGCAGGCATTGAACCTAAATCAGTCACTTAGTGCTATCAAATGGAACAATGGTGGAGTGGAGAGAGCACTCAAGCTAGGGCTAGAAGCCAGGCTAGCACCATAACGCAACACAACAGACCAGAACAGAGTAGTGTAGAGCAGACAGGCCCTCTAATGCTCTTTCCTTTTTGTGTCTCAGCAATGATGCATCCTGAGAGCCATGGTGCATTGCATGAAATGGCATCACCCAAACCGAACACACAAACACCTTTTCAAGCTTTTGTCTAGTCTTGTCAACTGGATTTCACGTGCTAATTAGCGTAGGATGGTGGCATGGCTAACATCAAAAAAATCTATTTTCATGCAAGCCAAAATACATACACATGCACACCACACAAGGAAATTTAAGCAGGTGTGTTAACCAAAGTGACTTAGAGTACAGAGGCTGAATCCATGGTGTTTCTATCACCCCTGTACAGCTTGTTTTATAAAATCCTGGACTGGGGCCTTAACCGGGTCATAGGCACACTTTCTGTGACCAGCACAGCAGGAGAGGATGTTTTCTCACTCAGTGTTTTTTTGCACATTCGTGACTTTAAATGTTTGGGATTTCTTACTGCAAAAAGGAAAAAAAAATAAAGCAGCAAATCAACATACACACACTATCCAAACAGACTGATTGCTGCCTAGCAGAGGTGCTGATTACTTAAGGAATTCAGGTAATCAGTTTCCCCTAGTGTGGGCCGAGGCCAAGCTAGAGGCAAGGCACAGTTGAGGCGATTTCACTAATGAGCGTCTTAATTAGCGTTGAAGAGATGCATCCCCGCGTCCCCACCTCCCCCTTACACACACACACACACCTTTTTTAAATGTTCTTAGCTAGTCTTCTTTCTCTCTGCACTCGTGACTCTTTGACATTTTGACAATGAGGTCCTTTCTACTCATGGGGCTGTCTGGTGTGCAGTTTATGCAATGTCTCTAATTACAAGTGGGGTAATGGCTCCCACTGTTTTCTCGGTGAAGTGCCTAGAGTTGTGTTTGGCTAACCGTTTATAAGTGTGGGGTGACATCGATACACCACCAAATTAAACCTCTCCTTCAGCTTGACCCTGCCACTCATGGCCCGCTGAATGAGTTTGCCTTTTTTCCTTCTTCTGTATTTTTAGACGAATCATAATTACGCAGCCAATTAGGGGGTCACCTTGAGTTTTACAAACTACTTGAAAAACTTCCTCCTCTTTGTGACTCTGACTGTGTGTGTGTGCATGCGTGTGTGTGGCTTAATGTGTGTGTGTGCATGAGGTTTTCACTGGTCTGTGATGTGAGAGTCAGAGTTTGCATTACGGCCCATATGGCTCCCTATAGCACATGCATGTACACATACAAACACATACACACACATACACTTAGAAGACATACACACTGTAGTGAAACCATGCACATGCTTATGGATTTACTACTTATAGTTAATATGATGTATAAGATCTACCGTAATGCATGTGATCGGACATTCAAGTGTTCAGCACCAGACACTATCAGAAAGAGAGAGAGCTTCCATGATCTTCACACATGGATGACTTTGAGTTACATGACCTATATAACATGTTACACGCTCCGCTTGCTCCACGTGTCTCACCCTAATACAGAGGGGCAGTGCATTACAGGTGTGCAAGCCCCCAATACACACACACACAAAGAGTCATAAACAAGCCTGCCACCAGGATTATACATATGTATGCATGATCACAAACACAACCTGTCTCTTTACCTGCCACAGATCAGGCCCCATAGGACTCATGCACTACTAGGAATTAGCGTGCTGATGTACTGTACACCAGTGGTGCTTATCTGGTGGCTGCAGTTGTATGTAATTAAAATGAACATCTCAGCATTTTACAAGGTAAGGTTCAGACTGATTTTAATATGTTGTGCATAAGCTTTTGATATTGGTTTGTCTCAATGAAATAAAGTTACTGACTCTTATTTTTGTGAATGCGTCCCAGAAAACTCTTTATCTTTGAGAGCAACAACCTTTTTGAAAACTTCCCACTTGCTTATATTACTCCCTTCATTTCTAATGCATTTTTTTTATGTCTTCTCGGTTTGATTTTCCAACAGTACAACTTGTTAACGCCATACTATTTAGCAGCACACTGAAGCCTTGGATATCAGAACTTTTCTCAAGCTGTTGAACACCCCAACAAAGAAGAGTTTACAGTCCCTTCTCACATTATTATCTCCCTTCATATTTGTGCTGGATTAGGTGGCAGTCTATGACTATATCTGGGCAGTGGAAGACCCCTTGGCAGGCTCTGCAGCCCCTAGTGAACCCCAAAGGGAGGGTGAACCCTTACCAGATGGAGAGACCAGCACCCATGTGGCAGTCTACACCCTGCACCTGAGTGGGCTGAAACAAAGATACAGGCACTTCCTCCGACAACCGGATGGAGCTATCATTGAGGTGGGATATCAACATATTGTATATAATGTACTTTTTTCCTGTTTTACTGCTGGAATACAAGTTTTGTTTTACAATATTTAGGATCAATTCTACCTTATGATATCAGCGGTGGGATTAAATTTAATGGTTTCTGCAGATGAAAGTGTACTTAACTATCTAACCATAAATACAGAAGGAGCACATACCTATGCCAACACAGAGAAATGAAGAGAAGAGGACAAAGGTGGGGAGATGAAAAGGGTGGAGAGATGGGTTGGTGGTTCACAAAACACTCCCTCCTTTCCCCTCTCTCTCTCCTCCTTCTCTGAGCAGGGTAAGAATGGATGCAGTAACTAACTCCTTATTCGGCTTTCAGAACAACAAAAAGACAACAGTACAGCTCTGTGGTCTGAAAGGGTGAATAACCGTGACAGATTTTTCTTTTTTCCTCGGGTAAAACCAGATTCAAATTACTTCTTCCTTTCAAACAGAAAATGACAGGATTTGCCCTGAGAAACAAATCAGGACTCTGTTCATCATCACTTACTAAAAGTCAACAAAACTCACCGTTTTCTTGGTGTCTTCTGCCTGTAACAACCACTTACAATCTGTATAGTGTAATAAAAATTCCAGCGCCTCATCCTGTTTAACACTGTGTTATGGCTTATGATGAAATTTAATTCGAAATGGCAAAAAAAAAGAGCACACAATGCTGCCTCACTTTGCCATGCATTGTAATTATTGCAACTTATATTTAGCTCCTCGTCCTCCAAAGTCCCTGCAAGACAGGCAGGTCAGACACAGACTGATTCACAGATTGTTGCCTAATTAAAAGTAGTGCTTTGTGACAACTGCTGCAGTAG
Source organism: Oplegnathus fasciatus (assembly GCA_003416845.1). Classification (NCBI taxonomy): domain Eukaryota; kingdom Metazoa; phylum Chordata; class Actinopteri; order Centrarchiformes; family Oplegnathidae; genus Oplegnathus; species Oplegnathus fasciatus. Next base: position 437,188 of record NTHP01000085.1, on the reverse strand, counting down.
CAAGAAGTCATTCCTTTCCTCAATCATTCTGTCAGTCGCCCAAGAGCAACCTGGATCCTCCCAACAAAATTAATATTTTGAAGTTTGAATGTCAGAGGAGTGAGGAAGGAGGGGGTTATGTGCGCTAACAATTAGCTCTGAGGCTCTTTTGCGTTCTAATGGTTCTCCGTCATAATTTGAGTGATAGTGAGCTTATGTGAGTAAACACACAGCATGGTATATTTATTACTGGTGTCGCACTGTCTGTGTGTGTATGTGTGTGTGTGTGTAGCCTCTAGACCTGTGCATAGCAGATGAGACATCTGGGGGGATTGTTCACAGCCAAACAGCACACACTCACTGACACAGACAAACACACACAGATCTTCGCTTTAAAAAACATGTTATGATATACACAAAAATCTACTACTCCCTTTGCATAAACACACAAATGCAGGTGCCGACACAAATTTCCAACTACCGTAACATAGACACACAAAACCATAGCTTACTGAGAATAAGAGAATGGATTCCTGGCATTTCTGCTATGTGAAACCATTTCTACTGTGCTGACTCTCCATTCTTTAAACTGTGAAGGGAGTTTCATTGAGGCCACCTTAAGTGAAAGATAGGTGTTACTGTCCTTGGGATACACACACACACTCTATCTTTCTGTTGCTCTCTTTTCTCACACACACTGTGTCCCTTGGGTGTTGCTGTCTGTTCCTTGCAACTTAACAGGCAGGGACCTCCAGTAGCAAGAGATGCCGATGGCATCCTCTTTCACCCGCTGGTAGTGGGGAGCGATAACACCGATGCTCAGCATCGCCGAGAGAGCACTATGCCATTCCCCTTCGCCTCGCAGCATGGACCCCCACTTTACATATTCAAAACTAATCCTCCCCTGAATATATAGACTGGTTTTATGTATAGAGCAAGATCCAGGAATCACCAAAGGGCATCCCCGGCACTCGGAAGAACACTTGAGCTGATTTTATTAGTGCTTTATATAATTCTGGCAACGATATACACACTGCGACAGGGTGCTGTGTACAAACTGGCCTTCAGATGTAAGGTGACAGTTCCTCAGAGAGAAATAACAGCCGTGCAGGCACTTCGACAAAAATTAAGTAGATAAAAAAATATAGAATGAAATAGAAAAATGCTCCACTATGAGATGCAGTGACCACAGTAATGCAGAGAAGTTCCCCTCTGTTCTTGGATTTATGACATTCTAAAGCAATTTTATGGGTTTTCCTGTACAGGCTTATTACTTTATTCACTTATCCGAATAATGGCACGTTTTATGGTGATGTGGTTACACTACTATGTTACTAGATGAAGTAGCATGAATCCTGTTTGAGCAATAAAAAACTAATGTAGTTTGTTTTACTTTAAGCCAAATATACAGAGGTATGTTTGACATTTTCACACAGGCTTTATTGCAACATATCAGCATATTACTTTTGTTTAAAATTTTAATTTAGGACTGCTATGCACAAAGAAAATATTATTTTTTTCAAATTATTATTATTATTATTATTATTATTATTATTATTATTATTATTATTATTATTATTTGTTGTTGTTGTAGTATCAAAAATATATTTGTTGTTCTTTACATTCTGTTTTGAAATCTTGATAATCAGTGTACATGACGCTTTAATTAGGAGGATGACAAAAAACTTCATTTGACTGTGTAATAATGTGACTCCATTCTCTGTCCCAGTTAGTTAAAAGACTAATCCTGCTACTTAAGAAGTCTGTTTCCATTTACTGAGGAAATATTGACGGATGGCTCATTTCCTTTAAAGAGCTCTGTTTTCGCAGGCAGTGTCCTGGACACCAATGCCCCGGAGGACTTGCTCCTCCCTTAGACTAACATGACCACAGCTCGAGGGGCCAGCAGCTTTGCATAATACCCACAAATTTACACCCAAAATTTGTCTAAACGAACACCTTAAAAAGCAAGTCCTGGAAGAAGTGCCCTGAGCTATAGACACTGTTAGACACTGTTTGGAAGGAACAGAACAGCGAGGTGTGTCCTGTTTGATTTGCTGGAGAGTGAGAGGCTGAGCAAGAGTCATGAGAAAATAATATTTCTGTTGTTTATTTAGCCATTATTGAACCAGCAATGTTGACTGGAAGTTTCTTGTTTTTTTCTTTCTGTGTTGCATCGTTAGCAAGAAGTAGGAATGGAGTGGAAGGAGTAAATTTTGGAGTTGTGGGTGCGTAGTAAAAAATATAACGATAATGAAGTCTTTATTGACTTGCATATTGAATTCTGTTTAAAGAAAGTTAATATTAATGATCCATCATATGCTCTCATTCAGCGTGTTGCCCAAGGCAGGTGTCTGTAATATTGACCATGTTGAAGGAATCTTCTAGCTGAATCACAACAATACAAAAAGTTAAAGCTACGTTCCCATCAGTGTGCTCCAATAAAAGACATTAAAGGTAAAGTGAGGTGTAGCTTTTCAAACACTCATTACCTATAAACAGATGTTCCCCAGCTGCCAACTCACAAAATGCACTGCTGACAACAACTGTTAGGGCCGAAATTATGCAGGGAAATGCATCTATATAACCTAGGACCTTCAGAGAAGGCCTCATAACCACTCTGTCTGAAGAAACAAGATGGCTGATGAAGAAATTAATGCAGGCAAAGTCATTATCTTCCCTCCTAAAACCACAGTGGGTTTATGTCCCCCTGTGTCGTTTTTTCTCCGGGGCTAGCATTTAAGTGTCGATGGACTTATAAAAAGATAGGACAAGCCAACTGTGCTCCTTTTGTCTCCTTTCCTCCATATGGGAGGCAGCAGCATATGCAAGAACTGGCTCAGCTTCTGTAAAACTTCCATTAAAGATGCACAACTAAGGCTCTGCCAGCTTGAATATTACCTCTCTCCGCAAATTATTTATGGCTCGGAAAAAACGCTGATGATGAGCATCTCCAGCGACTTGTATAAATAAAAACACTTTTCTCTGCAATTTCAGCTGTGCTTTTTTTCTCTCCCTTTTTTTCAAGTGGGGGGTGTGCTTAACCATTTGAAGAAACAAAAGGTATGCAGTTTATTCACATAGTTGGTTATTCACAGGTTTTAACTGTATTACATTTAATTATTTTAACCCCAGCAGGGGCTGTGTTGGCTGTGTTGTATTATGCATGGTTTGTATAATTAGGAGAGGATATCCTCTTATAGTTTGTAGATTTTTATAATGACAGTGACAAAGCTGATAAAAATGATGATGGCAATAATAATGACACTGATGATGATGATCAGAGAATGTGAGAAATGGAAGGCAGAGCAATGCAAAATTGTAAAGAGCACAGAGGATTGCCTTTTCATAAGGGACACCTCATCATCATGATATTCCATCAAATCTCTCATTAACAAGGACCCTTTTGTTTTGGCTGTCCATGACTCAGCCCACCGTCCGTCTGCACATGATGACGACTCTTCGCCGGACCAATATTGACCTAATTTAGCATGCAGAGAATATGAAGAAGTTAACCTTTCGAAAAAACACCTTGCAGCAACATTAATTGACAAACTGCATCAATTCTCCCTCCTACCCCTCTTTTGTAATTACTCTGCCGCACGTTTGATTGCCGCTGCGGAGCTGAGGACCCACGCTTCATTTGCCGTGAGGTCATCGGCAGCCCTCAGAAATATGAATATGATTTATACAGGAAGTGAGTGTGCTCTGTATGCTGTGTGTGTGCGCTGTCTTTTCTGCGTGGGGTGTGTGTGGCTGTATGAGAGACACAGAGAAAGATAGAGAGAGAGAGAGGGAGAGAGAGAGAGAGAGAGAGAGAGAGAGAGGGGAATGTCCTTGGCTACGTACTGTATGTTGCATGAGGAGATTAATGCCTCCCTGGCAGCCATATCTGCTTAGCAGGAGGACTTCTCCAAAGTACACCGCATGTAATTATCTGGCAAGTTTATACTAGTTTCAGATAAAGAAGCACTCTGTGGCACATTTTTCAAGTTTGCTCAATTGCTGCACTATCTGTGTAATTTGCAACTTTAGAAAAGTGCCAGCCTACCCTTTTGACATGACTACTTGATGCTGCTGTTATGAAATATAGAGCTGAAGATGTGTGGAAAGAATGCAGAAGTCATTTGGACATAACCCATCATTGTATTACATTTCCGGTTGTTATTTATGTACCACAATGTCACTGCGTGTGTTTTCTTCATCTATTTATGGCAAAAATACATTTTGTTTTTAGACAATTTTACAATTCATCATTTTATCACAGCTTATACCAGTGAGATTTAAGTTGTATTTCACATCACTGTACATAAGTAGGCCAACCCAGAGTTGTGAGAGCTGTTTCCCCTCTGGGACGAGAGGTAGTGTGTCATATAAAGTCTCCATTTCTGCTTCTCCTCCAAGTTCACTCTAAGCACCAGGACAGAGGTAGAGACTATGCATGACAACACTACTCGCAGGCCTCGAGGAAAATAGCAGTTCTCCTGCCAATCTCAGTCACTGTCATCCAAGTTCAACCTGTACTTTGAGATGCTTGATACATATGGCCCCGGGGTCTCCTGAAACAGTTGGGTTTAACATTGTTGTACTGTTCATTTATTGTGAAGTTTCCGTTCCTGCTGCCTTGCTGACTCTCGCATGCATGGGGTTTATCTGAAGGTGATTGGTGACATGGAAGGGGTGGACAGTGCAGCCAGGATGGTGCCCTGCCAGGGTCAGGGCTCAGCCAATCAGCGAGAGGACAAGGAACGCGCCAGTGCTTCACAGCAGCTACGAAAACGGAAGAAACTATTTGGGCGTGAGTGTTAACCTGATGTTTCTTCATAAAAATCACCTTTATTATTATCACAAAAATATGTTGTTTTTTTTCACAGCTAGCTCGGCATATTTGAGAGCAAACAAAGAAAAGCACACATTCAGTTGTCCTCGTCACTTCATCTCACACGCATGTGACCCTCTTACCTGTGCAAACCTTTCCTGCCTGCTGTTTGTTTAGCATAACTAACACAGTTTCATGTGGTGTTTCGTTCCCTCAGGGTCTCATCGTGTTGAGCCAGTAGGAGGAAGCGGGTGTGGCTCCAGTTTTGCACTGCAAGACCTCAACCAATGATATCAAAGCAAAGTAAGAGATAGTTGGACCCCAAACTAATCTCTCAGTCATCTTATCAACCGTCTGTTTGACTTAATGTCTCTTCAGTACACTGTGCAGGAGTTGTTGTTTTTTTTTTGAGTAATTCAAATATTAAAAACAGACCTGATCAACAGTTTCTCAATTGTAAGTAGCTCAACACTGAATAAAACAATGCTGTATTGCTGCCATCAGCTGGAAAATGTGGTATAAATGATCACATTAACTACTTTTCAACAGCTTTTTTTCAATAGTAAAAAAATGCATGTGTGTGTACTGTATATTTGTGTAGTACTACCTGGGTACTATACCTTTTAATGACAGAAAACATGCTTAGTATATTCAAAAAGGTACATGATGGAAGACTGACTCATCAGACAGGAACCAAAAGCTGGTTTGTAAATGATATTGCTCTTGCATCCCTCTGCAAGTAAACATAAATAGTACATACTGATACTGATATACTGATAAGCTATTTGTAACCTAATAAACAATGTTCTAATTAATGCAGGCTGTTAGGTGTTCAGCGCTGCCTCAACACAATGAAAAATGAAGATTCTAAAAGTCACTAATCAGAACACGAGTGATAAAATATCAATATTGGCCTCACATTAAGCAGGATAATATTCAGGCCAGCTTGATTTGTATTGAATATGTGTCTGCTAGCCGGTGCTCAGTGTAATGAAGTGGCTCACAAATCAGGCCATAATGGCTGCCTACTTACACATATTGCTTAATTAAAGGTTGTGAGCTTATTAGCATGTGTCTCTGGCACAGGGCGCAGGGAGATGGGAATCGGGGCTGATGTCGTTGAGGGCCAGGCTTTAAAGGTTTTATAGATAGCTAACCTATCATACTAAAGCCATAGCCCCCCCTAAAATCGGATCTTAATAACCTGTCATTTCCATTGATGATGATTCTCCTTTATGGGCGGCCATTACGGATCAAGTTCCGGGTCTTGTTGGATGGCGATAGCGGCCATTCGTGCTCGTCATTATCAGGAGCACACCTTACTTTGGCCTTGAAGTTGCTCCTCACCTCCATGTTTAAACCATCACAGTCATGGCCCGGGGGCATGGTGCACGGTGCATATGGACACACACACACACACACACAACACATTCTCTCTCACACATATGCACGCACCCAGCACCTCTGTTTCTGATCTTCAGAGCTCTGATACAGCCATGGGCCTTTCCAGCCTAAAAGTCCCCATAAAAGGAAGAGAAAATTTAAAAGAAATTAGATGACATTTTTAGATTTATCAGTCAATCTTTGATATAAAATGAGGAAAGCACGACATGTTGGCATAATTCCACAGGGAATTTTATCAATTGTTTATCTCCACTTCATGCAAAAGCTCAACAGATAATGACATTTTGTTTATTTTGGTGTATTGTCAGCATTGGCAGGATGTGTTAGACGCTTGCCCTGTCCTTCTGTCTGCCTTTGACGCTAGCCAGAACCTATAGAGCTAATGCGCTCCAATTAGAGATCACTCCATTAACAGTGACAGTGCTACACCCCCAATTCAATCAGCCCCCTAATGAACATTAAGCAGAGACGCTGCCTCTCAAAGATGACAGGAAGCTCTTCTCTCTCTCCATTTGTCCTACCTTACTACTTTTCTTTCTATCTATATTTTTTGTATCCTTTTACCCAGCTCTTCTGTTCTTTTTACTTCTCTGCATGTCTTTCTTTAAGAGTACAGAATATGTACAACATGATGTTGGTCTGAGAAGCAAAATCAGTGCAGTTAAAAAGCATAAATATTTCTCTGGTCTATGTATCTGTTTTGATATGTTAACACTTTTATATAAATCTATAATTTCTGATGAATGGCTTCAGCTTCTCCTCCTGCTGTCTCCTGCTGAGAGTATCACCAACTTCTCAGTTCACCATGATCAAAACAATGCCCTGTGCAATATTTTCCAACCGGGGGCAGAGGGTGCCGATACAGAGGGGGCAAAGGTATTTCAATGGTTCAAATATTTGATTGTTAATGACAAACACCATTTCACCACAATTTAAATTTCAAATTGATCCCTGGGAGCAATTATTTCTGGGGGAGAGAAACACGCCGCTAGGTCTCTGCTCCACACATTTGCTGATTTAAGTTAAAAGAAAACCTTTTTGCAGAGCTATCATAAGGGAGCTGTAACTTTTTGAAGTAAGTGCCTGCATCTGCTTAGAGCCAACCCAACCTGGGGATGTAGCTGGAGAGTGAGAAAAAGGGGAAAAATAAAACATAAAAAGAAAAAAATAACACTTTGTCTAATTCTATATTTATGTAGCCCTCAGCTTGAGGTATTCACATAAAACAGTTTGTATTCAGAAGTGCTGCGGTGATCGTTATGCTGCACGTTGAGATCGGCAACTCTTCGGGCACGGTTGGCGGGTGCAGCTCAGCCTGATTCATTTGAATTAAAGTTACCCAACTAAATAAAAGGGATTCAAATTCCCACTTTTGCCGCTTTGTTTTTTTTTTCTCTCTCTCTCTTTTCAAACCTTTTCTGATTGTTTTTTTTAAGGCAACCGCTGAAGCATTTCTTTTGATGAATAACTTTGTACATTTACTGTCTTTGCATACATGTCTGTATTTTCTTTATGGCACCGTTTTGTTTGATGTTGAAATGTAATTATGTCTTGTAAGGAGTGGAAGAGCATGCTGGTCTGATGCTCTTTTGATCAGAGAAAACCTACAGTATAATATCCATCAGGGGAGTCTGACAGTACATTCAGCTTAAATGTGTGTATCTTTCTGTAAATGCATGTTCACTAGACTTCTCATCTATAACTAATATTTATTTTTCTGAATCAGTGTGTAACTTTTTTGCATACACTATTTAAAGATGTAAACTTTGTAATATATTTCAACTTCGGACTGTAAATAAATATATGTTAGAAAGGCTTTCTTCATTATTACATCATTTATTTTAATAATTTATACAAAGGAAACTCACCTCAGCTTTAAAATTAGGCCAAACCAGTTACATGAAATCAGCTCCGCAACACATCGACTGATCCTCTCCTCTGTCACATGAGTTTTAGTTGTCCTCAACTATGCATAGCCTGCAACACCAGTGTTACGGTGGCATTTATGTCACTGTGGTAGAGCAGCAGTATGCAAAACAGATATACATTCCAGACCTCTGTCAGGTTTTTCTGCCCAAGCTGTATTCTTCTCCACTGACCCCGAACATGATTTCCTGGTGCTTAAGCCTTGGAAAACACACACGGTTGGGGTGTACGGAGATGTCAACATCGTGCCATATTTCTGTGGCATCTGGATAGATCATGTGCCTCTCTGCACACATATTTATTTATTTCTCCTCTTCCAGAGCAGTGTCAGGGAGGCAGATGTCCTGCTCACAGGAAAAATAATTTGTGGTGAAAAAAAATGGGGAGGGGAGGTGGAGGGGGGGGAAAAATATATGAATATGCAAATCTTGTCACAGTGTGGAACCTTGTAATGAGTGGGAAATGTTGTCGCCATCTTTCATTATGCAGAGGTCATTGCTTAATGCCAGGCAGCTGGGCCCAGCTTCTTCTCTCTGCGCTCCCCCCAACCTCTCCTGTCATCTCACAGCAACTTGAACCAAACTACAGCCTGGCACGAAGCAACACAGAGGTCACAGAAACACACACACACAGAGAGAGACATGCACACACACACATATCCATACACAGAACACCTGCATATTGCTGTTGTTGAAAGAAAACCTCGTAGCTTCCATTTTGTTGATTCTTTTTGTCACTTCACTTTAAGGATTAAGAAAATTATTGAGACTCTTGAGCTTTTAAGACACACTTGCCAGATAAATAGCTCTGATGTAAATATATACTATGCTTACACACGTCACTGCTCCGAGGATACTCATGTTTGTAGCTGCATGTTGCATGTAGCGTTCAGGAGAACTTTGCATATAAGTGAGAAGATTAAAGAAATTTGACTCACGTCAGTCCACCGGATAGAACTTGTGTGGATGGTTTGTGTGAGAGGTTTGTTTGGAGTTGAAAGTTCAAAAGTATAGGCACAGCCAGCACCGATCATTTTGTAGTTGTTGTTGCTCTCCGCTTTCCTTTTGATCAACCCTTCCATGTTTTGTAGATCGCTGAGACAGCTCGCTGCTGTTCTGTCTCCTCTCGCAACAGCTTTCCTGAAATTTCCGCTGGCGTCTGCCCGACATTGAGCTATGGGGCTAATCATTAGGTAAACCCGTCTCCCTCTCTCTCATGGACTCTTCAAATAATCCTGGGTTTGAATGCTAAAAATGTAATGAACTTCATGGTTCATTGTGTCTGACATTGCTTAATTAATGGGTGCATTTAAAGTACATAGGGCCCCGGTAATTGATTTATATGCATGATTTGCACATACAGCTGTTGGTTCCTGTAGGAGACTCATCACTCAAAAAGTGGCTGTGCTGATGAGAGGCTGGCTAGGTAATATCAGGATGTTCTGTTGGCCAGTCCAGCCTTGGGAGAAAAAAGACCAATTTATATGTTAGCATAAATTCCTTTGGGATTATCAAGAACTACTTAAAATTTTGACTTGGGCATTTTAATATCACATTTTCAACCAAACACTTATAATAGCCTGGCAACCTTTTTTGACATGGGAACCTTTTGCCTCCTGTAGCACAACTGAATAAAATGACAAAATATAGTTGAGAGACTTTGTTTTCATTAGGCCATGCCTGATGATGAGGCTTGGACACAGTTAGTTTCGTGCCACACAGAGCAATTAAACCTCCTCACGCCAACACAGTGCTTCTGCTTGGCTGTCTCTCTCCATCAGGCTATGTGCCTGGTCGCTTTCCACACAGACAGCTTGCGTTACTGCACCTGCCAGGACCGAGCTGGACACAGGCGTCACCAACGAGAATGCCAAGGCAGTCTATGGATCTGTGAACTAAGGTACACATCATACATTGGACATATTGTGGGTTTCTATCTGGCCTGAAAGCCAGTGTGTTTATATGGGTGGCAGAAAACACACATTCTTTCTAATCTGGATGAATGCTCTTTATTTGGCTTCTTCGTGGAATAGAAACACTGTGTGCAGCTCTGTTGCTCATGCATTGTGCAAGGTGCTGGAGAGCCAAACTAGTGGCTCTGCGCTACTGCAAGCATGCATATGTGCATCCACAATATTCATTATGTAATCAGACACAGTGTGCAGTATGAAATTATCATGATGCAGGTTGTTTTGGGCGAACATCCTCATTCAGCAGAAGACATTCTGGATTATAGTCATCAGTACACTCTGAAACTCTCCAGAGGTAATCTGTTAATGAACCGAGTGAGTTGTGTACACAGTCTTTGTATGGATTATTGCTTATATTGAATGGTTTTATAATTAGATGGTGCTAATTTATATAGAAACTGGAACTATAGATTATATTTAAAGCAGCAACTTTACTTTGTCAGGTATCAGGAAGGCTAGGCAGTACACAGTGTAGACATCAAATACCTATAATTTCAAACATGAGAGCCTTGATTTAAATAATTGCTCTGTTAATGGTCATGTTTAATTTGGGTGAACAGACCCTTTAAAACACCAATCTTGACAATTATATTGTGGACCTAATTATTGGTGAAAGCTCCAGTTTTTCATAATGCTGAGCCACCACCTTTGCAGTGTTAGCATTTAGCCTTCATTGACTGCAACCTTTATGCTTAGTCCAGGCATACACGGTGTGTTTATAATTATTGTTTTCTGTGGAGATCTGGAGGTCGCTGGCCCCTAACCATTATTTGGTTTTGGACAGACCCTCTGTGGAGCTCAGATCAATCTCTCACCTAGAGAACATTCTAGCATATTTCTATCACCAGCATATTGATTTTTCCATGAGCAGGCCCCTGTTGTATGTGTGAGGTGTTTTCATGCACGGCACATGAGGGGGGGTGCAGCCTGCAGCGCGCACAAACACATACGCTTGCATGCGCTGTACATGGGCTGACACAAACAAACAGACACATACACAGGTGCGCACACACACACATACTTTTTCATTTATTCATTTCTGTAGACACCCATAGGCATTTCTGTGTGTAAAATGCACACATCGGCATATTTAGTGGCTTTAGATCTCAAACACACACATGCTCACACACACACATACACTCCTTGTTAAAGCAGACACCAAGTGAACCATGCCCTCTCTGGGGCCAAGTGTCTCGCTTTCTTTATTACACACACTAATCAATACAGACTGGCCTGTTGTTGAGGCCTGCCATCTTTCCATCTTTCCTCTGCAGCCTCCTTCTCTCCCTCCTCATCCCTCCTTCCCCATCACCACCTTCCATCATTCATCTATCCCATTCCTCCCTTCCTTTTATCCATCCACCCTTCTGTCTCTCCACACCTGAATTCCATCCACCCATCCATCCATCCATCTGTCCATGCATCCATCATCCCCTGTCCCTTCACCTTACACTCCAACCATCACTCCATCCATATGATTGTTTTGTTCTTTGGCATCTCTTTGATTCAGAGGGAAAAGAGAGCTAGAGAGAGAGAGAGAGGGGATAAAAGAGAATGTGTGTGTGTGTGTGTGTGTGAGAGAGAGAGAGCGAGAGAGAGAGAGAGAGAGAGAGGCAGCATTATTGTCATCTATAACATGGCCGGACAGGGGAGGGTGATTTGGATTTAAATAATGTATTAGATTTTCAGAGCTACCATCCACAATGCCTCACAACACTATGAAACATAATAACTTAAAGGTACGCATGTGTGTGTGTATTTGTGTGTGAAGGTGAAAGAAAGAGAGAGCGAGGCGTACTATATGAAATTGCACGTCTTTTAGATGCAAATTGAGTTGCGTGTAAAATGGTTTGATGCAGACTGATCGGGTCAAATTGTATTCCTGCTGTTGTTTAGCAATAAAGAAAAGAGTCTTTTATCGTCCAAGTGTGTTACAAACACACACAAAGTCAGGCTGCAGAGTGGAATTGGAGCTTTGGCACCGCTGCTTTGAGACAAAAGAGGTGGCCGGGCAGAGTGCGGGGTGGGGGGGATAAAAGATTGTGCTGGAATTTGTCAAAAGCCAATAATCATTCTGGTGCAGAAGAGGAGTACTATATCAGAGCACCAAATCAATATCACATTACTTTGAGTATGAGAGTATATACAAGACTCATCAAATTGATTATTTTTGATGCTACAATGGCAGTTTCATTTGCTGGAGACCTCGACAACAACTACTGTTCAATTACCGGGGCTGTGTGTGAATTGAAAAGAAAAAAAAAAAAAGAAATACAACAAGACAAATGGATATTTATTTGACTAAAATAAAGCCTTGCTTGGAATAGAAATGAGGAATGGTATGTCACAGTCAAGCTCTGGTTAAAAGATGACTTGTTTCATCGGACATTGAAATTTCATGAATATATTTTCCAAGGGCCCTGGAAAAACAGAATTCATCATGAAGTTTGTACAGGCCATAATGTCACAGCGAAGATTAGTCAATTTCCTAATGTATTGTGCATGTAACGGTGGAATTGTTAAGCATATGCTTCCCCTGACTTGGTTACAGAGTGCGATGGCTTGTGTTGCTTCACAAAAGTATAGTTTGGGCCTCTTTTGAAAGCATTCAGAGCCATATATACATTTTAATGACAATACATTTACGCTTGCAGAGGTACCCTTACTCATTATTTTGTGCAATTTCTTCTCCAGTGTTGGTGTTTGTATGCGTAATCTTAAAGAAAAAACAGAATATATATATATATATATATATATATATATATATATATATATATGTATATCAGACAGTGAATGTAAACAAAATAAAGAAATAAAAAAATCATCATTAAAGCTCTGTATCAAATGTTTTCCCTGTTTCATCCCCAAATCTGTTCAGTTTGGACTAATTGCACCCTCAGAAGTTGTCTCCTTAAGTAACATCAGTCCAACTGTTGCTAAGAACGGCCTCTACCAATGAACTCCTTCTCCTAATGGCTCTAAGTCTTCAATATGGGGCCATCAGGAGAGACAAGGCGCAGCGGCTCCTTGGATGATTAAAAAGTCATTTCCTTAACTGTCCTCCCAGGATTTGCGAGCTTTTTTTTTGTAAGAAAACATTAAATTGCTCCAATCAAGCATAAACGTCTCCTGCTTGTGGTGTAATTTGTACTGCTGTTCGCGTGGTGGGCGCTTATTTGTCATCCTTTTCCTTTGGCGCTTTTCCCAACCGCCTTGATCAACAATTAATGGTTGGAATTGCTTCCTTGTTACTTATGGCTGTGGAGACAGATGCGGCAATGCAAAAAAACAAAAAAAAAAACAGAAAAAAGGAGAAAGGAAAGATAGTTTAATTGAACAGCAGAAATGTGTTCAGATTGGTTCAACTTTATTCATACAGCATTGAACTAATTTCTACTTGTCCTTTTACTTTTTCTAATAGTTTTTCTAATAGTGCACTCTTAACAGCACGAAACACTCCATTATTACAGAAATACAGTATCACAACAGCAGTAGCCTACTCTTTCTTTCCTGTCTCTATACTATCCCTCTCTACCTCTCTGCTCTTCTGTCTCTCTCTCCCCCACTCTGTTCTTTTACACAATGACCTTTAGTGCTCTTTTCTTCATTGCGGGGACAGGCCGGGGCCTGGCATCTGATAGAATCAATATTCTATTATGATAGTGCGTGGAGCGTGTGGGGCTTTACAACTCCGCTGTAATAGTCTCTCTATTTCATCCCGTGGCAGCCATGGCCTGAGGGATCATCCAGGCTTCTCCAGGCTCTATGCTCCCAGCATCGCCCCATTTCCATTAACGTCGCAGGCCTCTGCCTACCAGGGGACAATCTGTGTGACCGATGGATGGGGTTGAGAAAGAGTCCAACCCGGGCACAATGTGTGTCAATAGACTGTGTAATAGCCAGACCTGGGTGAAATGTTAGTTAAATGGCTCTCCAGTTTTAAAAGAAACAAGAGGGATACTTGTGCTATTTCTTTGATTTTATCTCGGTGCTTTTTCCACTATTAAATCTCCCTGGAGGTGAAATCTAAACTAAATCAAGTAATATTTGAAAACATTATTTGACTGATAGGTGGGGAATATCCAACCCACATGAAGATATTACCTCAATGGAAATTTATAGATGAATTGTCATAACAAAATTATCCTCCCTTGCTTTCAACGGAAGCAAAGTGTTTTCTTTCCTGGTGATTTTTTTTGCTATGACAGACAGACAGCGAGGCAGGGATTTTAAAACAAAAAAGTGGACTTGGACCTGGGTGCCATGCTGCCCCCAGCACCATACCCCGGCATGTAAAACAGTTGTTGATTAGAAGAGTGTACTAGCATGGAGGGAGTGCTAAAGCGAAATGTTAACTATTAGAGATCATGGCACCAGGCAGACCCCCATAAAAGATTCATGCCATTACAGCTGCCTCTCTCGAATAATTAACTAATGTGAGTATTTTACCCAGCCAAACGCAGTTATGGTTTAAAAATCCTTGCATTTAAATGTCATTTGGGCACAGAGTTTTGATGTGAATTCTTAATCTCGGGCAATAAACATTATGAGGTTAACAGGGCACGCTGAAGGAAGCAACGCGGCGTCATCCTGAGAGGCTTCATCAAACCTGTGATAGAATCCATTTCGCTCTAAAATGTCAGCATCCGTTGTAAAACACACTGCGGTTTCTCTCTGTTGAAGAAGTTGTTGGAATGCATAATATTTGTAAAGTCACAGAAGTCAAGAACAGGCCCTTTAAAGCTTATGGTCAGTGCAGCAGTGCCCTTTGCAGTCCTTTTAAATGTCCTAGCGCTCACATCTTTTGGAGAACACCTGCAGTTTTTACCCTCACACTCCTTCAGTCCCATTTACTCCTGATGTATGTCTTTCTTTCCTGCGGAGGAGTTGTCCCTGACAGCATCCACGTTCCTCATTCCCCTAAACTCCGCCCCCACCTCTCCATTTGATTGAGAGTTGGGCGACTGGAGGTGCGTGATGAGGCCCCGCTCGTCTCATATTCATCATGATGTAACCGTGAGCAACCCGGATCTAAATTACCTTCGTCTGGCATCATTCCAGCACATGCTATAAATGAGGTAATCGTCCTTGACTATAAAATTTGCATTTTCAAGACTTAATTGCTATCATTACATTTTTTGCGTAATTCTATTAATTTAACAGAATGGGGGATCAGAGGCTTTTTTATGGTTATAATTTGCAGTAAAACAATGCATTCGCAGAGTAGAAAAAAGGGTGAGCAGAGCATCAGGACCACTCTGGCCTCTCATCATGAATTTCCATTATCCCTTTCCATTTAAAAAAGAGGGGGGAAAAATAGCCAACAAATACTTACAAAAAACTTCCACTAACATGCAGTCAGACACAAGGATGTGTGTTTGTGTAGGTCAGCATGAAAAGCTCTCTTGGATTGAAGACAGGAAATGCATCAATTATGTCCCATCATCACATTGTGTGGGCTAACTGAAGCTTGTGTCTTAATAATGTCGGGCTGGGCTCTATTTTTGCCACGCTTTTTTTAATACCGCCTGCCTCCTTTGTGTACATATGTACATGATGTCAGCTGTGCTCAGTAGTGCCGTCCCCGAATAGTGTGGTGGAGAGCACGGCGGATGACACGGAACAACGGAGCCATCAACTCCCATTTATGCTTCCTGCAGTGACCTTGCCACAGACGTCTACGAGGTTCAGAAGTGCGCCAAGCTAAGTGCCAGCAACATTCTGCAACCCGCTGCACTTCCTCGCACTCTGCTGACCTTAAAAGTGTGGCCTCAATTTGGGGGAAGGCTGAAAACACACACAAGCATTCTGCTCCTCCTTCTCTTCCTTTTGCACTTCTGTTGCAATGCCCTACTTTTATCACACTGCAATTTTGATTTCACTTTAATGGATGTAGATTTACTGCAGATGCTGCAGCTAGCAGCTTTGCAGACTTGTTTCAGTGGTGTTTCCTTTGGCAGATTGAGCCATGAAACAGCAGCACTGACTCGTACAACTCATTTCATAATATTTCACTTTCTTCAAAAACACTACAGGTTGATGCTTTACATATTTAACTGTGACTCGAATCGTCCACATGTTTACATGGTTTAGATTAAGCCCCTGGTCACATTATGATACATCTCCCTCCTAGCCGAGGCCTGCAATCCTATTATTATTCCTCAAGCTTGTACAAAATGCAAGCATGTGGCTCAACTTTAGTGATCAATAAATAGTGGGCTGACACAATGAATACATTTTAATGTTTGCAACTTCTTAAAATGCACCAGTAGCTCAATAAATAAAAATAAATAAAAAAAATAAATCCCCCGAAGGCATGACATGGCTCTGTAGCCTCAATGTGCAACCATTTGACAACAATGCAGCCAAAAAAACAAGCAGCAGACTCAGAGGATGAATGAATCTTTTCAGGGCTTTACCTCTAATGTGTGTCCCAAAACCAACTGCCTTTTAGTCCAGGTGCACATTATCATACTCCGGCTATATTGCAAAATATTATGCTAAATAAGTAAGCATTTAGTATTTGACGCTCTAATCCAGAGTGATTTAGAGTTAAATTTAAATCCACAGTTGTCTGAATTAAGTTCAAAGGTCAGTGTTTTGGACAATCTAGCATGGGAAATAGTACAGCATGTTGCTTCTCTTGAACAAAATAATCAATATTTGTGAAAAATGGACAACAGTTTCCTGAAGCAATACAGCACAGTAGGAGTATAAGAGCATACACTGTGCCTCTCTTCCAGGTCTCCCTCTCCCTTCCTCACTTTCTCCAATGTGCCGCTCATGCTGACTTCTGCTGACACTGACCAGGTGGCGTCGTCACAATGGGTTTCCACGGAGCCTTCGAACAGGAAGCAGGTAAGGCCTGACACTCCGGCCTTGATGCTTAACGTAGCGGCGAAGAAACACCGAGCTTTGTTTTGACCGTGTCAAGCGGCATCAGCTCAAGCTCCGGTGTGAGGCGCGGAAGACCGTTTCCTTCTTCAGTCTCTGTTTCAGCATCTTGGGGTGTGAGTGTGCGTTGAGTCTCCATTGCAGACGTGGTTGGGTGAGGCTGTCAGGTATCTACGCACTGGAAGTCATCGGAGCACTCCTGACAGGGGCATTTTAGTGTATGTGTGTATATGAAAGAGAGGAGGGCTGACTCACCTCTGGACAATGCTTCATGGCTGAGTTACATTTAAAGGCCTAAGCCTCAGTCTCATACCTCGAGAAGCAGAAGATACAGCATGGGCGGAGATCATTTTTGAGTTTCAAAGTTAGTGAAAAATACAAACATGTTTGGACAAAATACTGTATATCCACAGTTGGAGTGGGTTGGAAAATAAATGGCTTGTTTTCTATTTACAAGATGAATTCAAGACAAATATATATAAAATTTGCTGTCAAAATGGACTTGTTTCAATCCCTATATGAAGCATTCATAGGGGCTTGAAAAAACCTCTATCGTAATATGAAAAGTGCCTTAGCCTTAAAGGCTATCCTCAAAAGCTGACAAAGAGAGAGTTACACAGAATAATCAAGGTCTACAAAAGGCATTAGTGAATCCGGCGCTTTGTTTGAGTTTGGATTTGAAATTCTCAGTCATGTGTTGAGAGGCACAACTGTTCATGACCGCTATGATAATCTCCATCAATCAGCACGCTAAGCTCGCCGTATTAAAATGTTCTATCTCCAGCGATTTGGTTCATTTTGCTCAATGACATTTGTCAATAGCGGTTCAGCGCTCTCCAACGTCAACACACTGCCGTGTGATACGTGATGAGCAACCACATTAGTCACTCCTGGTCTGCGGCCAATTCAAGCTGTTTGCTCAAGATTAAGTTCTAAACATAAAGTGATACAGTAGAAATGGAGAAATCTTGAGTTGATACAAGTGGCACAGCAGAGTGTTTTGATAGTCACTGTTCAAATGTTAAATATAAGCCAAAAAAACAAACAAAACTGTATTTCATTTTGTGCCTGGAAAGGTGAGTAATCATTCTCCTCTACAGCTCTACTAGCGTAGCCATGCTTACCTTTGAGCATTTCATCCCCATTTGTCCCATCGGAGCTGCCCGTTGCCCTCTGTTTGTCCGGGGCTCCTGTGTGAATGTGCGACGTGGTGTTGAAAAAGTTTTGAACTTTTAAAAGCTTAAAAAGAAATCTGTTTGTTAATGCCAAGATCAAGAGCTCATTCGACTTGGTGAAAGCCCAGCTCTTTGCATACTGAAACAGAGGGGCATTTTGTTGATGAAGCACTGTACTTGACATTCATCTGTTGTGCAAATTAACATTTAATAGCCATACACATTTGAATATGTTCCTTCTTGACACAGTGAGAAACCCGCAACGTCGACTACATACACAAGCTGAGCAGGACGAGAGATGGGTTTTGGCCGCGAGCGCTTTTGCCCACCGCAAGCAACATTAATTGTTTTGCGAAAACTAACTGCGGCGCCCATTTTTCAACATTGTTTCTTGTTTTGTTTCCTCCTGTAAACAACTCTCGCCTCAAAATTTGTTCATCACAGCTCGACATTGGACAGCGGAAAGCAGCATTTTTCGTGCCCCGGAGTAACGACCTTGAAAAAAGGCAAAATAAAAAGACCAGTGGGAGGATGATGAAGGCAGAAGATGGTTGTGTATTTGTCATATTTATGACTTAAAGAGATGCTTGTCGAGTTATTGTTGCAGAGACTGCCAACATGTGTCTCTGTTATATACAAGAGTCTACTCTCCAGCTAAGTCACAGAAACTGAAGGACACGAACATACATGACAACTATTAAAACCCTCAACATGTGCACACACATCCACATTTTCTATGGAATGTGTTACACCATAACTGGCAACCCCGTTATTTGGCTGTGCCTCCCCTGTGCTTCAGCTCAGCAGCGTGACACCATCTGTCCACTGGGTGCTGTTTGTTTGGTGCTGCTTGACTTCAGCTTGAGAGGAATCCACTCCGCCACTCCTCAGGTGGTATAGACAATGTTTTAGAGGAGTTGTCATGAAGCGTGCAAAAGGTGGCAATAAGCCAAGGTGATGTCATCAGGAGTTCTTGGTTTAGAGAAGAGAAGAGAAGAGGCCCTGAGTGTTGTATCGGCGAGTTGATAGCTCTCTCTACCTCAGGTGTGACAGATGTGACAACCGAGACAGAACAGTATTTAGCGCCTGGAGGTCAGGTAGAGTTAGACTCAGCAAAACCGTCTCCTCCTGGTCAGGATCAGGTGCTCTCCTTGGGGATGAGAATTGTGGAAACACTGATACCAGCCCTGACCCTGTATTAAGTGGTGTCTTTGTGTGTGTGTGTGTGTGTGTGTGTGTGTGTGTGGGCACCAGAGAAGGGGCATCTCCTCCTGATTGAGACTGATGTGTGCCGATTGGTTGCCAGGCCGTGCTCAGCGGCGGCTCGGCAGTGTCAGGTGAAATTAGCAGCCATCAATGAAAGACCCTCAGACCTGGGGGATTCATTAGGGACAACCTCCCCCATCTCGACACACTGACAGCCCTTCACACTTACACCCTTGACACACATACATACACACACACACAGCAGACACACGCCATTCCCGTCGCATCCCACAGCTCCAAATAATGACTCCCAGCTAAGAGTCTCACCAAGTCCAAGTCCCTCTATGTCTTTTCCTGTGCGGATGCACGATGCTCCAGGGCCATTTTAGAAAAACACCACACCAACCACAAACCGTCATTCACAAGTATCTTCTTCCAAAATCCAACAAGCTGTCTGTCTCTTCCAGAAATAACAACATCAGAGCAGAATCAGTTATGATGGTGATTGCGAGATATTATATATTTTCATGGTATTTTATTTTGCACAGCTCTTCACACATTACCTCACCGAAATCATATAAAACCACATTTTCTCATACGGTATGCTGTCTAGCCATTGGTTGCCCAAGTTGGCCACGTTTGGAGCTTTGTCCAAAGGTTAAAAAAACAGCATCTCCAAAGCAAACATGTTATACCTCGTTTGTTTATTACATATTTAGTTGTGGACAGAGCAAGACTAGCTGTTTCCCCATCGTGCTAATTCTGGACGTTAGCTGTCCCCTTCGTTCAGCACAACTTGGAGATGTATGCGTCACATACGTACATACATGCTTATGTGTGTTTTCACTTTGCCCCCCTTACTCCCACAGGTATCTAGCCAGCGGTGGCACGTTTCATTACACAGCCCAGCCCAGTAATGTGCTCAGGGAGGGTGTATTAACACATTATTTGCATTAGAGGGGAGCCTGCTGTCTCCAGATGGACACAGCGCTCACGCTACCTCTGAGTCTGGCATTATCCCAGATGTGCTCTGGCAGGTAAGACGCTGCTTTCAACTGGCCAGGACGACTCAGTCACCTTCCTTTCCTTTGCTCCCTTCTTGCACATACGTGCATGCACTCTTCATTTTCATTCCCATTCACCCTCCTAAGTTGAATCATTCCCTCCTTCTTTCCTACTTTTTTTCAGCCCTCAGTTTACAACATAGATCTCCCCTTACTTCTTTCAACTGCCTTTCTCCCTCATTTTCCTCTGAAACTGTTTGACACAATTCGTTAAAGCCTTCCGAGCACTTGTGATTCAGGAGAGGACACGACCTGGAGAACTTCACTGCCAAACCTTTTCTAGTGAACACTGACACATTATAAATGTCACTCTTATTGGAAAAGTGTCAGTCTCATATTCAAATGTGCCTAGATGTGCTGTGGAAAATTTCAAAACACTTCTAGTTCATCATAATCATTTGGATAGGCTGAAAGCAAGTGTGTGTTCAACCACACACACAAAAGTGCATCAGTAGAATCATTTGATACAGGCTTTGTGTGCCAGTGTGTACATCTGCATGCCTGATCAAAGCCAATGACTTTGAACTCGGGTCCATTTGCCCTCATGAGAACTCTCTTAATCCAGTGCTTCCCAGTTTAGGAGCATGTAGCTGCAACACAGAAGCTTCGCTCATTAGAATTAGAGACATTAGTTACGACCAAAGGAACTCTATTTCACGCACATCTCCCCGACGGACTAAATGAAGCTTTGCAAATCCTCCACAGCTTTTAATAGCTGCCACTAATATTACAGGTCACAAATGATTGCACCCTCAGACTCAGATTTGGCTGATCAAACACAGGCTGAGATTATCAGTGTTATTTACGCTTGTGTATCACTCTGGCATAAACACGCACTTATGGAAATGCGATCCCTCTACGGTAATGCACTTTATAATGATTTATGCTAGAACGATTCATGGAAAATGTGGCAGCACAAGCCGCATCAACCCACAATCCAATGTTGTTTTTTCACCCGGCATTTTTCTTCTCTTGTGTTTGCAACACTGACTGAGAAATTTCAATTGTAAATGTGTACATTCATGTACATCGCTGAAGCCACAAAGCCTCGGTTTGTGTTCCAGGAAACACCAGAGAGGTCTGTACTATAGCATGATGGTTCCACCTTTACAAATCAATTATAAAGTCTGGAGTAAATAATACGATGCATGTCTAATTACCCAACAATCCAGAAGCTTTTGGGGGCTTTGCCAAGGAGAAATGGAGCTAACACATGAATTACCACTCAAACAAACACATACACACAAACCCAAACATGCATGATTGCATCCACATCCGCGCACACCTAGAAAACACACAACTCAAATAAGCATGTAGTCACAGGTACTCAATGTATCGACCAATTAAAATAAGGGATTACTATGTTGACTGCATGTGCGCCTCTGTGTATAAATGTGTGTGTGTGTGGGCACTGCTGCCACGCATACAGGCAGGCAGGCAGGCAGGCCTCGCATTGCCCACAGCTACTCGGTAAGGATTCCCGATAAGGAGAATTAGTCAAAACTTGGGAGCTGCCAGTCAGCGCCAATTAAACTTTAATCTTGGGCTGAAACAGGCACAAATAAATTAAACCCTTGTGAGCGGCAATGTGCGCTCTCCTGATAATAGGGGATTGAAGTCGTCTTGGAGCGAGGCTGCATGTTCCCCAGCTCAGCCATGGCAGGCAGCGGTGCAGGGGGAACAGGGGTAAGGCTGGCGATAGAGTGAACTGAAAGGAACTCTCGAAGTTGACAGAAACATAGACACCGACACACACACAGAGACGAGAACATTTACTAGAATCAATGATGCCGGACAGCAGAAAAAAGAATTTACAGCATTTCATTCTCTTTTTCTGCCCTCAGTTTACAGGCCTGATGATTTAAAATACAAAAGTATTTCAAATTATGGTTTTTCAGTAGTTGATAGATTCACACTGTAAACACAATATGCTTTGTGTTCCATATACAAATATAAACATTCCCTTACTATATATGAACCCACATTGTTAATGGATCTATGCAAATATCTATAGAGAGCCTTACACCTTTTTCCATGGTCCATGCCTAAATACATTATATTTATTAGAAATGCCACCCAGGCATGCAATTGACCTCCGTAGGTCCTGCACTTTTTTCATAGTAAACTCTGCATAAACCCAGTATATTTATTGTAAATGTCTTTGGACAATCTTGGGGTGGAATCATATTGGACCTTGCAGTGTGTGTTGGAATTTGATAACCAAACCATGCATGACGCTCCCAGTACCAAGTGGAAATGATATTTTCAATCATGCTCAGGCATGGAAAACAGAGTACAAGTATCAACCAATATAATATTAATAATAAAGAAAGATCTACCCTTCATATCAGCCAGAGGAAATACTTTTAATGTTGCAATATTCAAAAGTATGGTTGTCTCCATGCACACTGTGTAGAGGGGGATATTTCATTAATATTTTTTAATGAATTAGCACCCTTATCTCTATTTCCTGTGCCCGACCTGTGCTAGCCTGGTGTTTAATTTCAAAGTAATTTTCTTGCTATATGAGCGTGCCGTTTATGTATTAATGTCATGGGCCTCGTCAGCCAAACGCCATGATTTATTCCAGAGTAGCGGTCACATACATCCTAATATCTTAAAAATAAGCCCCAGAGAAATGCTGTAATGAGAAAACAATAACATTAACAATATTAGCAACAATAATGAAAATAATTGCCGCTGAAGCAACAATGGTAATCACACATAGAGAAATACCTCTGTGTTTGACCGAATCGTACACAATTATCATGCATGTGTATATAATATAATTAATTCTATGTCTGAGCCTCTTAGCCCGAGGTGATCAGCATAGAATCAGTTTTGTATGTATAATAGATCAGAGCGCAGTTCATGAATAAAACAAACGTGGGGAGTATGCAGCAGTGACTGTGAATGTTTGTCTTTGGACAGCAGAATCAAAGTGAACATGTAATATTGTGATAATCCATACTTGATGAATTCAAGGGGCTGACTTGCCTTAGCTAAGTTCAGCTAATTTCCAGACATGGCTTGCCTCCGTAATTGAGTTTCCAATAACATTATGATTATTCCAGCCCACATGATAATTGAATTCAAGGTATTTTTTTCTTAACACTGCAATATTGTAGATGTGTGATTATTATGCATTTGCATGTAGATTTCAGTGCCTTCCTGAAACTCATCACTTTTCTCCTAACTGGATTTCCTATATTGTAGCATACATTTGGCTCATAACAAATGACGGGATCCCCTCTCGTTATGAGCACAGAGTCAATTATTCCAAAAAGTTCATTTTTATATCAATTTTACCCCACGTAATGATATTGCACAGAAGATTCCTCCCCGAAAAAGTCTCCAAAAATCTACCCAGCGCCGACCTGTTTCTCATTCTCATTATACGTGAAAAGTGAATATTTTTACTGTTGAACTCATCAAATTCACATCACTGCCAACACTCCTCCCGCGCTTCCAGTTTGATCCTGCTTAAGAAATGCTATCAAACTTAGACACCCTGGCCCCAATGCTCATCTGTTGCATAATGTAGGCTGTATAGGCAGGAGTGGCGCGGGTGTGAATGTAATTTTCATTAGGCTGATAGAGCCCCCACAGATTCAGCCCGTGCATAGGGGTACAGTAGGGGCACAAAGCAGAGCAGGGAGCCGGCTGCTGAATATGGGAGTGCTGCAGCGTTCTTCTCTGTGCGCCAAATCCCCTTTCCTCACAGCTCTAGGTGAACTAGTTGGCATCTTCTGTACCCCTCTAAAAAATGAATTTTTGACAATGCAACACTGAGAAGTCAATGCATTCATACATAGCAACATAAGCTAAGCAGACCCCACCTACAAGCCCCCCCCCCC
>NTHP01000085.1:353475-403770 GCA_003416845.1 Oplegnathus fasciatus | reverse complement strand
CACCATCACCACCACCAGCCCCCTCCTATCCCGTCTCGGGACATTCAGGTAACTAATCTGCCTTTAAATATGTCTTGAAGGAAGCGCGGCTAATTAGTATCGGAATTTACTGCCTTCACTTTTATTGACTTGTCCTACTTCTCCGATAATTAACTAATGAGTAAAGTAATGAGCTATGTCGTTCAGTCGTGCTGTTCAATTAGAGTGCGGAATCAATTATTGAAAATGGTTTCTGATGCCAACGCCGCCTGGTATGGTGAGTGAGAGTGCATGCAGAGAGGGGACAGTCCTGATTTGACCAAAAGGGAAGAACTGAAAGAAAAACCACAGCCTTTAACTTTAACTTCCACCTTGCTGAAGTATTGCTTTGCAGACAAGAAAGTGAGCATAGAATACAATAACCTTACCAAGTCATTTTTCAATCATAATATCCTGTTGCATGATGTCAGATTTTTCAAATATTATTATTAAATTAATTTGCACTTTCAGAACTGCTGATGAAACATGAACATACACCAGGCTACTGCAATACATAACCCAGCACAAGCTTCCCCGCAAAACCCAGTGGAGCTGGGATGAGGGCTCTCAGTAAACAATGTGTCATTGAGGTATTTCCGAGCTTAACAAAAACATTGGGTTCATTATAGAAAATTAATTAGAGTAACACACTCCCAAGTGTTTTGGCTGATAATGAACTCTCTATCTTGTCAGGCCAATTTAGTCTGACGCACTTTGATAATTATGTTTACATCAAAAATCAATGCCCCTTGTGATTAAATATGTTCGAATTTACCATGTGGTTCAATATTATAAGGGAATACAGTGAAGTTGTGTGCTTCTTAATAACTATGTTTTCAAAGTTTGAGCTTGATATTCATGGTAGAAAAAGCTATTTAAAGGCCCTGAAAACCTTTTTTTTTCTCAATCAGCTTTTTATTAGGAAGAGTGGGATCCTACATGAATACAACATTTTTCTGTTAAAAAACAGTTTTGGTAATTTTACATGAGAGATTTCTGTATATTTCTTCTCTTTTTTTTCACCGATTTGAAGTGGGGGGGGGGCTCAGTTGGAAAAAGGTGATGTCACATATTTGCATGCCCCAATCAGAGTTAAGCAGGGGTTGAATCCAAATATGATGATAGTTGTGTGATTGTTCGCTCATATTGCTTACAAATTTGATCAAACCACACGCACACAGTCCCGATGAAGCAGAATAGGTAGTTTTTGAATGTCGAAATTTTAATAAATAATACCTATGAGGTTTATTTCTTTAGCTTAGATTGTTGCTAATTTACTCATGAATATTTAATGTTACAGAGAAATACTAAAGATTTAAAACCAAGTTTTCAGGGCCTTTTAGCACAAAACTGTAAATTAGATTTTTAAATTAAAGAGTTCATGCTTTGGGAACAGGGCATGTTAAAAATCACACGACAAACTAACATTTCAGTTCTCTATATGTATTGTGCAATTGAATTTCTCAACACAGCATATGGTGTTTAAATATTCCTACACTTTACTACTGCTTTATGGGATCCAAAACGAGCCTGGGAAAGGAAACCAGCATCAGTTAAGTAATATTATGAGAGGGTTTAAAGCACTTGTGGGGTCATGCCAGTACTGGTTGGTGTAACTGCAGTGGCGGAAACATGAATAGAGATAGTTGGACGAGCTCCCAGTTTCTTTGTGGCTGAGTCATTGCTTTTAAGAAATGTCCACATGAAGGTACATGCATAGTGCGCCTTATGCAACAGCTATGACAGAGATGGTAGTGTGTGTGAGTATACCTGTGTGTGTGTGTGTGTGTGTGTGTGTGAGTAAATAGCCTGGTCTCAGCCACCTACCATTCAACCAGTAAGCTCTCACTGACCATAATAAGTTCTGCTGATAATTGAAGCATTAAACACACCTGTATTTCTTGTTTAATTATTAATTAATTTAATGACAAGGAGAGGCAGCAAAAACACTAATTAATTGGGTTTTGCATAATATTAGAAGTGTCAGGTTTCATCAAATTAAGAAAAAATGAGAGAACAAGCATATAGAGAGGTGAAGGGAAAGAAAGGTGGTGGTGGTGGGGGGGGTTAAAGTCCTGTAGAGAGAGAAAAGGGGTAGAAGACATGAGAATCCCACTGCAGTGTTTTGGCGGTATCAATATTCTATTAATATTCACAATGCCAGAGGTCCCGGCTGGTATGCCAGTCAGTGCTGAGCCGATGTGACAGGCTCCCAGAAAGACGCTAAAGCCAAGGACATTAAATTCCCCCTGACAGCAACCTTGGAGACCGTCCCAGGCACGCGTCGCTTTGACTGCGGTAAATCAGAGAAATAAACTCAAAAGAACATAATGGAGTCGGCTCTCATCATTATTATGACAAGCAGGTTTATTTAGTGTACAGTTGGCTCTCCTTCTGCTTCTATGTGTGAGTATGAGGAGTGTGAGTGTGTGTGTCTGTGTTTGTGCTTGCCTTGCTGAGCTCTAACAAGACAACCAGGGGTGACTGTCAACTGTCAAAAATTAATGTAAGCCAAAGCTGCAGTTGGACTGTACGTGGAGTAAACCCAGAAGATTAGAATGAAATCCACTCCAATTCTGTGAAAAAACCACACTCATGAGCAGCAAGTAGACATACTATGGCAAAATACATTAAGCAAGTGCACTTGAACTGTTTACCCATAGACTAAGGAAACATGTAGTTAGGTAAATTGTACATATTCAGCATGGGTGCACTCAATGAGAGCCTTAAACCCAAAATGTGGCTACCCAAAATGTTTATTTATTCTAATTCTCTCTGACAATTGAGAAGTCCATCTAGAATTTTGTGATTTCTAGATATGACATTGATAAGTCAAATTTACCATTGTTGTATTTTTATATTATTATATTTCAGACTACAATATATTAAATATATATTGTGATTTTGTGGTATGGATTTCACAGCTAGCGCTGCTGAAACAACACACAGGTTTAACCTCTGGCCATATTCTCATAGATTCAAGATGACACATTTCTTTATAATTCCTCATGTAGCATACAGTATGAAGATTATGTGCTATATAATTTCAGAGATGGGAATAACCCTCAGACCCCCCCTGCCAACTACATACTGTATTTGTTCTTCTGATTACATCCACAAAATGAGAAATAAAACAACAGCTTATGGCACTGCAGACAGCCTGAAGGGAGCTATCTGGGGGCCCTCTATCATCCTTGTCTTCCGTTCCCCCTCCTTTATAGAAGCCTTGGCCAAACCTTATCATCATTGCTCCCATTTGAATAGTATTACAGACACGCCGGCCAGGGGAGATGGAGATGTCATAAAAAATTTTATTGATTTTTTTTGCTAGTTGTCGTCATACATTAATATCACCAAATAACTGTACAGCTCCTGTTTTAAGCGCGGCTTTTGTTGAACGTGTCACAGTTTTCTTCTCCCCCCTCAATATGTCGTAACAGATTCTGGTGACGTTATCTTTCCGGTACAGTGTGACTGATCCTTTTGCATCTTGTCAGGCTTTTCAGAGAAAGGCCTTTTTGACATGCACAGCCACGCTGCAGCAGGATTTGACGTGGCATAATGAACAGTAGACTTTTACTGTGGGTGACCTCCCAGTCCTAACCAAGGACTGTGGTACAGTGGGAGTATTGGAGTGTGTGCATGTGTACATAAAGATATATGCCTGCATAGGGACTTTCATATTCATGCATATTTTTCTATGTGAGGACTCTAGGATCACTCCTTAACACTGGGAATATGTCAGCGAGTGTGCCTGTGTGTGAATCCACTTGCCATGCCAGTGGATGTCCTGATGTGTGTGTGTGTGAGCTGTGATGTTCTATAATGACAGATTCACACCTTCACGAGACAGCACCAATGTCCACACGCTTAGGCTGTTGTCCCCATTCCCCCATCGCCCACCCCAGATTCTTCTCTTCAGCTCGCCTGGCGTGAGCAGGTGACAAGCTCTCTGGAGGTGTGAGTGTGTGTGTTTACCTTTAACTCTAGTCACACACATTCTGTCAGGTGTCACTCATACGGACTGGATAGAGATTGACCTGAGAGTGAAAGGACTGCAGTGTGCGTCGGTGTGTGTACATAATACAGACACACATGCTATTTTTAATATGTTGTGTGTTCATTCATGTGCTCAACAAGTGAGTGTGTGTGCAAGAGTTTGCGTAGGTCAGTTTGTGTACTCTTCAGACTGCATGGTTCACAGCTTCCTGTCTTTACTTTTGCCAACAAGACCCAAAACAACACCACTACACACGCAAACCAGCAAATGCATACTGCTCACCAGCACTGTTCTAAACAAGGAACATTCTCTCATACCCTATATACTACAAGCAACTTCCTCCTCCCTCTGCATCCCCCCCTGAATAAAACTCAGCACAAAGTCGTGACACAAAGAGGCACCAACGAGGAAGTCAGCACAAAAAAAATCGGAAGGGGTCAGCATATGTCCAGTCAGCGTACAACACCTCATAAGACAACTGTCCCAACCATGTGATGCACTTTACTGTACAGTGTGTGTGTGCACCCACCAGTGTCATGTACAATACTGCACAAGTGAAGATAGGGCAGAATAGCAGGAGAGCTGCATGAGCAGAATTGGGTGTTGCCCCCAGGCTGTGTACTGCAGTCTCCATAAGTAGTGACATGACAGGCCTTGAACCCATAGTTTTGGGGGGGCTTCATTATACTTCAGGTCCAGGTAATGAGGTTAGAGGGATAGTCCTGAATTTTATCCACAACCAGGATCTTGTTTAATTCATAAAAGAATCTCTTGACTCTGTTTTTACAACTGAGAGAGAAAGAAGTTTTAGCAGTATTAGTGATGCTAGCACAGTTAGTCTGGGCTGGTTTCTCTCGGAGACCACATGCTGCAGATTTCAACTTCTTATAAAATCCAAATCTTATGCACAGCTAGAAACTTAAGAAGTGACAGGACCAAAGCTGACCTGAGCTATACAGTACATTTTTGTCCTTTGTGTCTTATACTGCATGCATTTCTAATCTATTCTGCGGTCCTGGGTATTACCCAAAACAAGGTGCGATGTGCAAAAATATTCTTTGTTTTTGTGTGACTTGCAAACAACAGTGCGAGAACTTCTCCTCTGTAGCTGCCCCGCTGACTGCTTTAAATCAGTCCATCAAAGCCCCTCATTTCAAGAGTTTTAAAGGTGTACTGTGTTGCTGTCCTGTCCTGTCTGCCCCAGATTTTTCTTTACCTTTCAAGCTTGAAGTTGCCACCTGTGCGGTTGGGGCTGCAGCACTTCACCTGTGAGTGTCTGTCCAAACGCCTAATTGGCTGATTCGAAGAGCAGATCTCGGGCAGGAGGCCCATCTCTCATTTCTCTGTTACATCCGACAAACACTGCTACCTTGTATACAAGTGAATATGGCTCAATGTGTTGCTGAATTGTTAGGAAACAGCGCAAATGTTCTTTACAGTGATGAGACATTCCAACCAAACAAAAATATGCAAGTGATGTCACTTGAGGTAGTGTTTGTTGGGGCTGAAGACTACAAGTTTGAAAAGGAAAAACTCTGGAGGTGTAGAGTTAGAAAGAAGTAAGCTTACCAGACCTTTGTAGCCCACTACCCATTTCCACTTGAGGCTAGCAGCTCGAGGCTACATTAGCTGCTACAAGCATTACACACCCAAATCCCTGACCAAACTGTCAGCAGTTGAGTTGAATTATGGGTAAAGTAGGTTTTGCCAAGGAAGAAGAATGCATGGAAGTAAAAGTCACTGAGGCTATTGTATAATTTTGTGGTTGTGGAAGTGTTTTTTAAATGCCAGGATGCCAGATGAAAAACATGAAAACATGTAAAAGGAGTAAGAAAAATCATTTGGTGAAAATAAAGATGTATTGGACGTCTTATAGGACACTGTCTTGGTCTTGACAATAAAATGTGAGTCATCATTTTTGTCAGTACCACAGTGAAAACACAACATCAATGACTGCAGCACATTACAGTCATGGATGTGGTTCCCTATTTGTTGTTTGTGTTCTGCCTTCCGCCACAGCCACTGATCCATCCAAAGTTAATCACTCCAAACAGCATTACAATTAGTGCAGTTTGGAGTCAAACATCCATCTCCTGGTCTATCTATCACCGTTTTTTCTCTATGTGGTAATATTCCCCAATTAAAGCATTATTGTAGCCTACTTCATCAAGGGCTAAAGTAATCAAGATTAATCTCAGTGAGCTGACACGCGCTGTTTGCTAAGGAACACACAGAACAATTGCTCTGGGCGAGCATCATTAGGAAATGCAATAAAATTAGGCAAACTGATTATATTTCAGAACTGGGGAGCAAAATAAAAACACAATTTGGGGAGGGCTTCAATTATGGCGGCTGCGCTTGCTTGTTTGAACATCAGCCATTAAACCACTTTACAGTTGTAATGCTCGGGCACAAGTTTCTCGTGTGTGTGTGTGCTTATGCATGTATACTGTAGGTGCCTATGAATGTGTGTTTTTGTATACATCTCCGTAGATGGTATATGTGTATTGTTATTCATGTTTGCAGATTTCTGTGTTGGTGGGAGGAAGGTTGGTGTTGTGGTGAGGAGGGGGCCAGCCTGTAGCCACATACATAGGCTTCCAGCCAGCTATTGACACTAACTTGGTCTTAGCCAACGGCTGCAGCAACCATTTTAGGCTCTGTTGTCAATTGGTATCTAATAGGGGTTAAGTGTTTTGAATTCTGTCTTTGGAGGGAAAAAAAAGCCACCGGAAGGCAAGTTTTCATTTAATTATAGCTCAGATGGGAGATGGAATATATGTGTTGCTTACTGTGTGCTAGGTGCATATTTTCTATTTATGTGTATGTGATTGCCACGCTGCATTTGCATGTACGTACGTGTGAAATTCTATAGGTAAGCGTGCTTTGTTTATTTATTTGTTCCTGCCTTCAATAGCTTGCTGGTGAGGTATACCAGGGCAATCTATTTATGTCATTCATGGCCACTCAGTAGTGAACAATACTCTGAAACACACACTGTGATTTGCCGGTTAGCAGTGAAACCGTTTTAAATGCTTATTAATCTTGCCCGGGGCCAAACGCTTCCTCCTCCTTCCCCAAAATGAGAAAATGAATGAAAATACATGGAAATATGAAAAATACCTTATCTTATCACCGTGTGGAGGTAATATTGTGTGATCCCTCGCTGAAATAGCTCTGAACATTCCATGAATATTTTGAATATTCCCTTCGCCTGCGTTTGAATTGATGTACAGCAGGGCGTATATGCATTCATGTCGTCTGTCCCGTGTCACGCATCACCCGTATCACAACATTTTCCCAATCAGCTCTGACAAGAACGGCCACTTTCTGTTCATTTGGACTGGATGAAGGAATAAAATGAAATGGCCTTATTGTTTTTTCCTCCACAGATACATCCTGGACTCTCTCCCATAACTCAGATTACTGTACCTGGCGATAGATAGAAGCGAAGCTGAACTGACTGACATAAGTGATAACAGGCAGAATGGAGGTGCTGTATGTCTGTATTCAAAACCCCCCCGCTTTCCCTCAGGTGTGGTCCCTATCACACCTGCTGTGTGTGTGTGAGAGAGAGAGAGAGAGAGAGAGAGAAAGCAGAACCAATAGATGGAGGTTTACTCACCAGATGACTCTTTGACCTTTGCTTGAAAGAAATAAAGAAAGAAAAATCAAGGAAGAATAATGCTGCATTTGAGCATCATTTTCATTTCCATTACTCAAAGAAGAAATGTTGTCTCTTACAACAATTAAAAAGCCTTGTATTAGGTGTAATTGTGCAGTAATATATCATGCAAGTGTGAAATTAAAATTCAGTAAGAAGCAACAGTTTATCTCCGTTTCACGCCTGGCTCCCTTGTTTGTATTCGATTTTTAAGTGAAACTAGTTGGAAGTTTTTCTGTAGTGCTGAAAGTTAAAACATGAATGATGATTTCGCACTGACCCACTCCCATTGGTCAGTTTTTGAGCCACTGAATGGCTTTCTTGAATATTCTAATAGTCCATTTATTGGGGTCAATTTGATATTTGCAGGCCACATATGGATGAGAACTCACCAAATCAATACAATAACACACACATATGCCACAATGTGATATTCATTGTTCTGAAAACATAATCAATATGCTCATAAAAAATCAGGACGACCTTTTGGCGCTCCATGACCCTCTTGCTTCTGATTAACCTTGTTCACATCGCACCACTGACCTGTGCCTATAGACCTTATGAATTATAAATGCACTTCATTATCATAGTCCAATCGTTAAGGGATATCATTCCCTGCATGTAAGTGTTTTCTTTTTGTCCCAACTGAGATGATTTTCTCCCTCGTTGTTTTTTTTTCCAGGGTTATCAAATGCAATTTGTCCTCTTTCTTCTTCTTCTCTCTCTCTCTCTCTATCTCTCTGTCTCCTCTGCATATTGCCAGACCTCCGAGGATGGGGCAATAGAAAAAGGAGGCGAGAAGGAGAGAAATAGTTAACAAACTCTGCAAATGATTGATGGGCTAATTTCAAGCCCTGAATAAAGCAGTTTCCGAAGTCTGTTGATTCTCCATTTATTAGGTAATAGAAACATTTATCAAAAAAGTCACATTTTTTGCTTAAGCAATAATTGCATTTTTAAGCCCTCATTAGGCCTTCCATGCATACATAATCCAATTGAATAAATACAGTGTTGGAGTGAAGAATTAATACCCCTCCTATATGGTAAACTGAAAGTTGGAGATTCTGCAGCTTGACTCCCATTCACATGGAATAGTACAGTGAAAAACACTTTTAGGTAAAAGTATAACTTATGATCTAGCACACCCAAACCCTTCCTGTGGCTTAATTTAGTATTTACTACTACTGGTTTCCTTGTTGCAGTGGTCAAGGCAATCATACATTTCACTAATGGAGGGAGAGCTAACTAAAATTTAGTTTACCCATTTTTGCACACTGGCATTAATCTACTGTACTGTATTTAATCTAAAACAATACTATCCATCAGAGCAAATATTAAAATGATATAACTCAGAAAACATTGTTATGTTGATGGACTCTATCGACGTCAAAAATCTGTGTTCATTTTTGACAAAAATGATATCTGAGAAAACATGTAATTGTATCTATTTGTAAAAACTGGACTTGGATACATCTGTGATATTAATTCAAACACTGTTAATGAGCCCCATAATAAAAATTATAATTAATATTTTTTTAGTGTCCATCAAGATTTGAATATAAGGAGAGAATGCTTACAAAGAAATACAGAATTGCTTTTCTGAAAGTTCATTTTTGTTTATACTGGTGGTTATATGTCTCATGACGATCACAGAGTAGAGCTTTAGTAGAGCATTTCAGTGCTGTATCTCTAGAGTAGCTGCACTGTGCATTATGTGAATGAGGGTTTTCACTTTCTGTGTTGCCTGGCCAGGGACAGAGGTTTTCCACTTTATCTCCTACCAGCCTACTGTAGCTTTAGCCTTTTGCGTATGTAGCCACATCAAAACAGCAGTCATGTCTTGTTACCTGGCAACGGTCCCACTAGCCGGCTAAGGCTCCTGTTCCAGCAGAGAGAGCCAGTTTTAATCACCTAGCAAATTTCCAGCACTGAAAACAGACAGGGCCTCAGCTTAATCTTGTTAGCACGATGAGGCCGTTTTCAGATATCATTGCTAATCAAATCATCCCAAAGGCTTTGAGCCCGGGGTTTTTTTTAGGTGGGAGACGTGGTAGTAGTGGTGGTGGTGGATGCAGCAGATGTGTGCGTGTGTGGAGGGGGGAGGTGATGAAGCGGGTGTCTGTGTGTGTTTGTGTGAATGCATGTATGTGTGCATTCACACGGTAGGGGGGTGGTTTGTGGTTTGCAAAACATACCAAAATATGGAAATACAGCTGGCTTTTAATGATCATGCTCCCCTGCATTATCCACACCATACACTTATATACAGTACACCCATATACCCTTGTATGTACAGTATGTACATGCATACTCATCATCGAAACCAACACCCCCCCTCCCTGTCTTCCCCTCCAAACTCCTTCTTTGGTCGTGAGCTCTCACTTCAATTTGAAAGGCTCCTCCACTTCTCCCAGTAGATAACCTGCATTTTTTTTAATAGCCCAGAGCCACTCACCAGCACCCAGAGAGACTCCCCAACCCAGGGCCCAGGAGAGCCTGCACAACAGAGAGAAAAGGAGAACAAAGCCAACCTGCAAAGTCTTAAAAAGTTAAAACGTGTACTTTGATAGCCTCGGCCTACCTATTGCGGCAGCGCTGATCCGACCCCAGGGAGACTGACAGCACCGCGGAGAAAGAGGGAATACAGAGGAGAAGGAGAAGAAGAAGTGGGCCACGGCAACCCCAAACTCCTCTCTTCTTCTTTCTTCCATATCTACACACACACACATATAGTACGCAAGAGTTTGATACAGTATATGCCGAGCTGATGGTTTTACTGCTGTTTTCCAATACCAGCGTAGTCCAACTACTTTCTGCATTAGCATATCTATCTTTGAACAGTACAGTGAGTGAGAGGCAGGAGCTGTGAGATACTGTACACTGAGCAAAACACAACATTTAAATGTAGTGATTGTGCCGAGGGATTTGCACTTGCTGTCACAACTTGAATTTCCTTTTACAAATCTCCCAGAGCTCATTGATAGTGCGTAGTGACATAAGCATATGCCTTATGATCTGTGCATGTAGGTTGCAGTGGAATATCTTAAATTCCTGGATGAAGATCAGCGATAGCATGAGAATACTGTTCTGCATTTGAAGTTTGGGCAGTTTCCTAAAAGTCAAAGTAAGCAGTTTTCTATAGTACTACAAAATTAGTTTATGCTGGGAATCATGGTATTTTCCAAACCTCCATCTTTCTTGAGTGAACCAGTGTGGAACAGTTCCGATGGTATTTAAAGGTACAGGCACCTGATTTTGTTATTGTTATTATTACATTGCAGAAAAAATATATTGAATTCCCTCTCACCTACAATATAGCCACAGCTAACCCCACTTTGTGCCTCTTATGTATTGTCATTACATTCAAATCACAGTGCTAAGCGTCAATTTTTCCAAAAACATGATCAGTGATCTTGAACTCTATAATAGGACAACACTTTCCCCTGTTCTGAAGGTATTTCTGGATTTTTAGCCATTTCTGAAGTTGTGCCACTGTTTCCTAACCCTTGCTCAACAAAATTAAAAAGCTTTATTATCAGATATATTTTTTATTTTATATACGTTTATATTTTTCTTGTGTCATACAACACAAGAAAGGAGAGGTGTCATTTCTGGCTATCTAGATAGGAAATACGGTCACAACTTGAGAAAGAAGGTAACATTTCACTCATGAAATGAAATCTCATCACTGGGATGACTGATGAATCACTTTCCCTTCAATATAACATAAAGTCAAATGTTTCTTAATGACGCCTTTCAGATGTCATCAAACTTCCATGTGGAGAATCATCCTTTATGGTTCGTCATGAATCACCAATTAAAGAAACTCCCACACAAGGTCTCATAATTGCTAAGGGATGACTTAACATCAAATGTGGCAATTTATTGCCCACAGTGTGGCAATTTATTGCTCTCACTAAACCTGTTGTTGGGCCTTAAATCATTGACCTTAAGTGTCAGAAAACCCTGCTTGATGTGTGTCAGTGGTGACAATAAGCTTGGAGCGTTCCTCCTTTACAATAGTGGGGGGTGGATAGCATTTGTGTGTATGGATACAATCCCTCACACACACACACATACACCCACACACACAAACCTCCTCCTCCTCCCTGTTATTAAATTTGCCTGTTAATTTTCTCTAAGGGTTTGGTGTAATTAATGGACCAGTTTAGAACGGCCAGCGAGACCCAAGCCGCCGTCACTATCCTTGTCCCTGCGGTCAGTCATGAAGGGCCACTCCAGAGGCCCA
This sequence comes from Oplegnathus fasciatus, assembly GCA_003416845.1. Lineage (NCBI taxonomy): Eukaryota > Metazoa > Chordata > Actinopteri > Centrarchiformes > Oplegnathidae > Oplegnathus > Oplegnathus fasciatus. The sequence goes on along the minus strand of NTHP01000085.1, from coordinate 391,839 downwards.
CTGGGGTCCCCTCAGCATGGGCGCCAGGCCCTGTCAGTCACATGCTCACCCTGGGACAAGGGCCTGTCCATCAGGAATGGAGTGATGGAAAGATGGAGGCAGGGAGGGACAGTATGCTTGGCTATGGCAGTGTTCCCCTCAAGTGGCTGTGGTTGTGCTCATTACTGCCCATTTACATTTCATCAGCAGGCTAGCTAGCCCTGCACTGTTAGCACCACCAACTCATTAGCACCAAGGGGGGAGGGGGGCAAGGAGGGGAGGGAGGAAGAGTGAGGTGTGCAAAGGCCTCAGGCATCCTGGATCTAAAATACACCAGAGGGAGGTTTCAGAAAAAGAGCAGAGAGAGAGGCGGCTAGACAGAAACACACATGGAAAAGAGAGAGAGAGAAAGAGAGAGAGAGGGAGACAGAGGTCGGCCATTGTGCCTGTGTCTGATCAGATAAAACAGAGAGGAAAGGAGGAGGGATTTAAATCGATATGTAATAATGTCCAGTGCCATCTGGCCCTGCCCTTTCCTGGATGAGTAAGAGCACGAGAGTCTCTGTCAATGGCTGGCAGCATTTACACACAAACAAATGATCTGGTCCCTGTGCCGCACGTCTCATGCCTATCTGTAGAAACATGACGTCACGCTCCAATGAAAACTGTGTACTGTATCTCCAAATCTGGCGATTTTGAATTTTTCAGATAAACTGAGGGATTAAGTCTTCCTTTTGGGTGAGAAAAATACTTCTGCTTCTTAAGATGGACAAACTATGTAAAAACCCAAAGGATTTTTCTAAAGATTTGTGAAAAGGGGCTTTTCCTAGCTCATGAAAAGTTAAAGATGAACCAGGAACAATTGGGACAATAAATAAAATACAAACAAATATACTTGTACTGTACGTCCAGACAGCAATGATGAGGTCGCATCTGTAAGAGAATATTACAAATCTAACTTTATGCACATTTACAAATTCACTATTAAGTGTAATTTTAGGAAAACATGATTTTAAATATTTGCATGATATTCACAAGACACGTTTAACAGAAGTCAGATATTTTGTATAATTTTTGGCTGTCTCACTGTGTGGTTGACTCCATACAAATACAATTTGCTTTTGTATCATCGTAGTTTGAAATATACTAAAGGGATCAACTAAATCACATTTTCTATACACATTGGTCGAGTGTCGTTCTATTTGCATTAGATTTTAAATTGCACATTTAGCCTCAATAAATGCTGTATTTTAAACCACTGACAATATATAGAATTAATGTTTCTTGATCCAATTGAATTTGGGGTTCGTAATTAGGGTTACCTACTGAAAATTGCTGATATGATATCAATATATAGTAAATTTTTTAAAAGCAAGTTGATTGTGAATTAATAATGTTAATGTGCCCAGTGCACAAGTAAATAAGAAAAGCACAAATTATGATGCAAATAAATAACTAAGGAATATACGAATACAAGAATAAATATGCACATATATAAGCACCTCATAGTGATCCAAGTCTGCAAGAAACACAAGCAGTGAGTTGTGAGACAGGTATCTGGCTAAAACATGTGGCAAAAATGAAATCAGAGATTATAGACATAAGTGGCTCAATACGTCTGGTGAGGTGTAAATTAATGTGATGGTAGAAACATAGTTAGAACTGGAAAACTTGTAAAGGTTTGGGATATTTCAATATCAGCATGTAAAACAATGCTGCTTATGTATTTGACATTTCTGTATGTGTAGGATACTCCATGCACAGATAACACATGACAGAAAAACGTGTTTTTAACTGCATCTGGCCTTTAAAAGTCAATATGAATAGCATTTAGTCTGTCTATGAATTTAGTCTAGTATGAACAGCCTCTAGTAACAACAAATATGGATTCCTGCCAAGTACACATGGTAAGATGTTAACTATGAAGTTAGAGAGAGAACAATATAGGTACAGTAAAGGTAAAAGAGCTCTTTGTGCAATAAAATAATCTTTTTTGTGCTGTAAAACAACCCACCAGATTTTCTGAGAAAACTGACCTGGAGGCATAAAATGTGCAAATGCAGCGCAGAGACTGCCAGTCTTCTGCTAAATGGTCTCAACTGTTTATAGCAATTATACTTGTATCAAAAAACTGAAATCAACACCACTGAGCAGCATTCACAAGGAGAAATCTGAATTCCTATCAGTCAATTAGCATATCATTTTGCTCTCCATGCATGTAGCATGTATTAATGCTGACATGTATTACAGACATTACAGACATAAACAAATCAATGAACAACACACACAGTTTTAACTACTGTGCCAGAGTGTTTGTTTATCTAGAAGTGAAGTGTTGTGGTCACTTTCAGGGCCCAGTCTTACCAGCCACCCTGCAGACACCAGAGACTTGGCTGGGTGGTGAAGTGAGTGAGGGTGGGTGGGGGTCAGAAATTCCTTTGACTATCAAACTACAGACACCAGAGAGAGAGAGAGAGAGAAGGAGAGAGAGAAACAGTGACAGAGAGAGAGGTGGGGGGGGGCACAGAGAGAGAAGATGTGTAACGGGATATGAGATTAAATACAGTATGTCTGCCCTCTTCTGGTCACCACCGCCACCATCCACACTGACAGTCCCCTCTGGGGGGAGGGGATCTGGGAGGGGGGGTCCGAGAGGGGAGGAAGAGAGGATGCAAGAGGCAGAGAGATAGAAATGTAGAGGAGGAGGAGGTGATGAAAAGCAAGAAACAGATGAGGGAGAGATGAGGAGGAAAGGAAGCTTCGCGAAAACTTGTAAACCACTTCTGGCACATAGCAGACTTCTAAAACCGATTAATTTGTCTAAAAATAACACTAAAATCACAAGGCAATTTCCATTACTATTCGTTATCTTGTGTAACCCTCATCATAACAATTTAAATTGTTTGTTTGTGCTGTGCTTATTATCCTATTCCCTTGTCATATCCACGAGGAAATTATAATTTCATATTATGTACCTCATTTACTGTTAATATTAATCCAATATCATGTGAAATGACATTTCCAAGTGACTAAAAACTCCATGATATTCAAAATGTAATTAAACAGTGCTGCCATATCCTGCTATTTTCATGATTATTAAACCAATGGCTTGATTACGGGGAAAAAAAGAAAATAAAATGAAAATGGTTTGCCACTGTTTCTTGACTGACAGCATTGTTTCTAATCTCATTAGCAACAGGAAATTGACTGCAAATGATGAGTGCACATTCCTAATATTACTAATTTACTTTAGCACGCCGGGTGTTTCTTCAGCACTCAGTGTGTATTTGTTAGCCATAATTGCCACAGCTCTGACAAAAGGACAGTCGGTGAATGACACACAAACTGGGTGTTTGTGCCCATGAGTGTGTCTACCCATGTGTGGGGAGGTTTGCGTGCATGTGCGTGTGTGCGGGAGCGGCTCATGAGTCTGTGTATGTGTGATGTGAGTACACGTACTCAGGTTTATGCATAAATGTGTGTGTATGTCCTCCTGGGGCCCACCTCTGCCTCTGGGTGCTATTGGGGCAGGTGTGTAGCCAACAGGCAGGAGTGATGGCTAGTTAGCCAACTCAGAGGTGAGAGGTTTAGTCTTAGAAGAGCTAGTTAGTGGTAGGCAGGATTAAGCTCTTTATGTCAATAGCAGATGACTCCTTATTTGTCTGTGCTGGTTCAGGTTTGTTTGGAAAAATTCAAAAAATTGGTCCCACTGTGGTACACACATTTTGTGGTTATATCTAGGCCTTGGGCACCAATCTGAGGCAATGTGCTTTAGATGGGAAATTCTGTCAACAATTATAATAATGTTTCTTTTGGCCCAGATTACTCACAGGCCCACGTTTGAACCACATTATTCACAATAAATGCATCTGATTCTACATCCTTGTGAGGATCAATATAAGACATCTCCACTTTATCAGAGAGTTAGCCTAAGTTAAAACTGCACTCACTAGCTTATTGTAGTCAGGATAATAATCACATTCACATCAATGCAGCGAAAACTAAACTTCTTTTTAGCATACATTTTCAAACTAATAGTGCTGAAATAGACAGACAGAATAACTGAAACTGTACTTTTGCTTGTATGAACTTGCTATATTGTTTTCATTCATGCCAGTTTCACTATAATGTCTGCTTGGCCAGTGTAAAAGAGATGTCAATCCCACTGTGACATATGGGTAAATAAAGATTAAATATGAACGAAAAAGTGAAATTATTGATTTGGTACAGGGTTTATTTCTGAGAGTACAGTTACATGTTTGATGTGATAGCGAGTTGCTGTGCCAGGGAGTACCAGCGGGTCTGTGTATGTGCTGGTCTATGGTTTACTATGTTTTTGATACTGTGCCAGTCTCTCTGTGTGTGTGTGTGTGTGTGTGTGTGTGTAAGTGTGCCAGTGAATGAGTGCATCCACCTGCTTTTGTGTTTATCTGTCTGTTTGCGTGTTCATATGTGCACTGTACATGTCTGGCTGATTGTGCATGTGCCTGCTCGCCTTTGTGCATGTATTTGTGCTTGCTTACCTCTCTCAGTATATATGTGTGTGTGTGTGTGTGTGTGTATGTGTGTGTGTGTGTGTGTGTGTGTGTGTGCGCGTGTTCCCCTGGGCTTTCAGGGTAAGCCTTCGTGGCCTTGTGCTCCTCATCAGACTCTGTGTCTGGGGGCATGGCTGTAGGGTGGGCCTCCACCGCGGGGACCCTGGGACCGATGGGGGACAATCACTGCTGCCTCATAGCTGCGAGGAAGGAGACAGATACTGCGTGGATGAAAAGAGAAAAAAAAGGGCATGAATTTTGTTTGCTCTCCCATTTTGTCCTTTTTTTTTACTCCTCTCCATCCTTTTCGCCCTAATCCCTCCTTCCTCTCCGTAAGGATCTGCAAGGAGTTTCACAAGATATCACCTTTCACAAGATTGTGTTTTGTGTGTGTGTGTCTTATTATATGTGTATTTTAGGGGAATCTTATGTCAACACTTCTTCATCTGCCTGGTCACATGATCTGGGCCTGTCACACAGACAGGCAGGCTTTTTCCTGTGAAAGAGCTCCGGAAGGAGAAAACTTACCTTCCAAAAATCAAAAAACACAGTATCCCTACATTTATCACTCAAGTATTGACAAGGTTGGGGAGGATAATTTTACACATTGTTGTTACCTGCTTTTGCAAAACTGCAATGATCAACTGGATTACTAAAATAATCTGCATTACTTGTAATTTAGGAAGGAATGCTACATGATATGAAGTTAGAAAGAAAGTAATTTTCACTTTCTAGAGTGTGACTGGAACAGCGATAATACAGTTTATGATGACTCCAAATTTCTGAATTTCTATTTTTTCCTCCATTTTTGAATCATCAATCAAGTGATCAGCAACAACCCAATAATATTTGTGTTTTTCATTAACCGCACCAATTACCATGACCATTTTGTTGCATTGCTACAGTATAAGGTTAGAGTAATTTATTGCTGCTCCAGGCGTAATAAATGACATGTCAACACTGTGTATTGATCCCAACCTAAGTTTCGGTAGACAGGAACCACTTGTTATGTCTCAGAAACTAAACAATCAAGTTCAATATTTTAGAAATGATCATAGTAAGTCTTTCAACTCATGATTTAAGGTTTGGACATATGTGTACCTTGGACGTACAACAATATCAACGCAGAACTAAATGCCATATTGCTAAAAACCATTTGCCAAATTCTCAAATTGACCTCCTGTTCACTAATAGCTTCTTCACTGTTGTTTATAAACAAATAATCTACAGGCAGTTGTTCCTACTCTCTGGCATGAGAAATGACTGTTGTTGCTAATGATGTTCTATGCAAACAACGTAATAAGGCAGGTTAATCAGGCCGGCATGATTTTCTATTAGCTTTGTTTACTCAGTCTGCGAGGACTTCAGGGGCTAGTTTCATCTTAATAACAAAGGATCAGACTCAATGCTCTGACATTTGTTGCTGAAATCCACAATGGGAGCCAGTGACAAACTATGATAAACTGCAGGGGATGTTCTTACTCTGCTGAGAGGAGTCGTGCCAGTCACAGGCCTGTAGGTTTGAGATAGAATCTGATCTTAACAAACATCTTGCCAAAAAAGTGTTTTGAAACATAATAGATAATAATGTGAATGAGTGAAGCATAGCCCTAAAACAACTGCATTGAAACCGAATATGTAAAATGATTGCTCTGCATTATACAAGCTGTCATAACCTAAAAGATGACTTTAGACTTTCACCTGACTGTTGAGCGTTTCATTATTCGCTCTCATGCCATGACCTCATTTAATTATCCATCTTCTCAGTATCTGCGTTGCCTTTTGTTATGTGTTGGATGCAGCATTTGTTGTTGCTCTTTGACTTTTGAAAGTGTTTCAAAAGTAACAAAATTACAAAGCGCAGCTCTCTGACACATGACAGATTCAACCGCACACTCATCAATTCTTCTTTACGCCGCACCCTGCCGCCTTCACAATGGATTCCAAAACTCAACCAGTGACTTCACCCAGATCGGATTACCTGCTCCCCATCCCCCTTCAATGGGAAGAAAAATAGATCTCACCTTTGACCGCTGGGTTCTCTTGACAGGTGTCACACACATCAACGCAAGGTAAGGTTCAACTTCATGCATAGTTCTGTGTTTCAGAGACAAATATTTTTTAAGTCTAACCTGTAGCAAAACAGGTTCAAAGGCATGCACAGACTGTACAAATCTGGGAAAATGGTACAACAGTACATTTAGAATGAACAAAGTGGGGTTGAGAGAATTTGAGTACCTGAATGAAATATTTGCAAACTTTGCTATCTCTAATGCTAGTGTAATTGGACTAGTGTCAGATTGGAGGGGCAGGGGCAATTTATATCTTCACAAAATCTGCACTATTTTTTTCATTTGTACTCTCCTCTTTACTCAAGTTTATGTTTATGTGTTGTGTCCTGTATGCTAAATATGAAGCTACAGCCAGCAGCCAATTAGCTTAGCATAAAGACCAGCTAGCCTGGTTCTGTCCAAAAGTAGCAAAATCCACCTGCCAGAAAGTGTAAAAACTAAAATCTGTGGTTTTACGGGGGGTTATGAGACTATTTCTTAGCCGGGTGCAGTGATTTTCTGGAGTCTCAGTAGGTTGCCTGGCAACCTCACGGTGAAGACAAGACTGCAGGAGGTCACTGCACCCGGCAAAGAAATAGTTTCGCACATAACCACTCGCAATACCACAAATTGTAATTTTTACACTTTGCTTTTTGTACAGATTGAACAACAAATAACTTGTTAATCCGTGAGCTTTAGAAGAGCTAGTAGGCAGATTTTGTTACCTTCGGACAGAGCCATGCTAGCTGTTTCCCTTTTCCAGTCTTTATGCTAAGCTAAGCTAAGCTAACGGCTGCTGGCTGTAGTCTTATATTTAATGGTCAGACATAACATGTGAGAGTGGTATTGATCTTCTAATTCTAAACAAGAAAGTGAATAAGCACACATAATGTCAAACTGTTGCTTTAAAGGCTGGTTAAATAAATAAGGCTGAAATATTATGGAGATTTAACACATTGCATGTGTGAATGTGACCAGTATCAGCCTAACATCATTACCACTACAGTTTTCCACTGAGTGACGCAGCAGGAGTTCCTCCATGGTCTGTCTTGTCAGGGAGCGAGGGATGAGAGGCAGGAGGGAGTGTGTGGGTGTGTGCACGCATGCATGTGAGTGGGTAGGTAGTGGTGGGGGGGGGCGGCATGGTGGAGAGGGGTCAGTGAGATGGAAAAACTCAAAAGACGAAAAGGTGTGTGCCGTGTGCCATAACGGCGACCGCTCATCTGCTTTTGGATGGTGGAAAAGAGACAGCAGAGACAGAGACAGACAAACCGACAGAAGGAGAGAGAGGGATAGAGAAAGAGAGAAGGACGGATGATCAAAAGGATTGCAGCCATAATGATGAGGCGTCTGACTGGACGGATGCTGTCTCCATCCAGTTTGCTCTCATCAATGTCAATGCTCCTCTGACAGACACGGCGCGGCAAGCAGGAGATGGATGCCTTGCACTCATACACTCCTGTCCACCCACACATGCATACACACACACTTTTTGACATCACACCAACGCCTGTCTGCATAAACGCAAAGCTAACACAAAGCTAATAATGGCTAACATTTTCCATTTTGTTTGGTGTGTGATTTGTTATGTTATTACCAATCTGTCACTCCTATCAGGTAGTCTATACTAATCCTGAATGGTTTGCAGCTAGTTTTTTCAGACAGGATGACAGTAACCAGATCCATGTCTGTGGGGATGACACAACACAGTATCTTTCACCTGATCCTCAGCTCCATGTCAATAGGGACGCATTCTGGAAATCCCCGTCACAGATCCCCTATACTGTCATGGATAACTGCGGCCACATCCTCACGCTGTTACAGACAGCCACTGCCACATCCCTACTGTCACACACACTCCTGAGTGAAAGCAATGGTTAAGGGTTTAGAGTAAAAGTCCCTGCCCTGCTAATCACAAAATATGACTTAAATTGTATGCTAAATTGCATCCAAGATATAATATGGTTAATGGGTACGCTGTATTTTGTGTTAAATGGAAAAGAGTACATTGCAATGGGTCAACAAGAGGACAAAAAGACTTTACATCTTTGTGATACTGACAAATCTTTCTAAACCCCTTAAGCAAGTATTTGAAAATGCAATTTTATCTACAGAATGTAGGGTACACCAGCGAAACCAGACTTTGCTAGGCAATACTTCTGTACAAGTCACTGTATAATGTATAATGTAAGCAATGTTTTAATTATTCATGCATTTATGTAGGTTTGCATTGGATGGTATTATGGTATTTTGTTGTATGTGTATGATCCCGGGGCCATGAAAGTCATTTAGAACCTGTTGCAAAATCAAAAAACTGGACATTTGTAAATCATTTTTTGACAATCTCATATACTATACATAGAGTACTGAATAGTAGTTGTAGTGTGGCATCAATGCAGCATGATGATGGTGTTGGCGTTTGAGTCATGGGTGGATTGATTTAAGGAACATGAAGCATAAAGATATGACCTTCTAAATTACTATTATGCACAAATCCCCTAAAACCCCCTCCAGTGCTTGGTCATGTGTCGTAAGCAGTGTAGGCGCGTGTAATACACTGCATTTAAAAAATGGTTGCAACAGGTATTGGTGATTCATTTTAAGTTACCACAGCAACCATCATTTTAGCTGCAATCACGAGGTAAACAATAGGATTACGCTGTTCACATTACAAAGTAATTTGCATGTATTTCATTGGCCACGCAGCACTTTTCCGAATGACATTGCATTTTCTTTTTGTAAAAATACAGCCTTACTGTGGTAAGGTTGGTTTGGCTGGATACTGCAGTGTTTTAGAGGCACTATATGCAAACATATTTTTCATGGATGCACCTGGTGGAAAATGCTCAGAGCAACAAATGTAAAATCCTTCAAAACCACTGAATCACTATTGTGTTTTATTAACCAGAAATATGTTGTGGACTCCTCACAGTATCAGCTCAACCTGCTTGGATTCAGGCTGTTTAACTTCAACAGCTTTCCAAGAGGAGATTTTCTAGTTCTGATAGACACCATCAATAAAGCCCGCTCCCATAATGAAGTGCTGTTTAGCATTAGCCATTCATAGCTTCAAGTGGGAAGCATAACATCCCACGGGTCGCTTTCACTCTTAAACCACAATAATGGCACTTTCATTTAACCCCTTAATATATGTTAATCCAGGGATGTCAATGGGTTCTCTTAACACTCATGCACAGGCCGTCGGGGGCTGAGAGGCCGGCAAGGAATGAGCTGAACAGACAGACAAAGGCTGGCTTGAAAGACAGCCCTGATATTTGATTTAATAAGCGAGCCTTCCTTAAAACAAAGGCACATTGTTGGCTCTTGGCTCTGTGTGCTATGTTGGTGTGCGTGCGTATGTGATGGAGAGGGGATTGCTTGTATGACTGCATGTGTGTGCTTGTGAGTCTGTGAGTTTTATCCACCCACTTGCTGGTCGGCCCAGACCCTCTGTTTGTTTCACTTCTCCTGGCTGGGTTGCCAGTTTGGGAGACTTCATGCCTCAAACGGCCAGCAGAAGGGTTTAAAGATAGGGTGGGGAGAGGGAAAGTGATGAATATTTAGAGCCCATTGAAATGAAAATCTCAGCAGCCCCTGGAGACCAGGGCTTAGAAGTCATTGCCGAAGGGATCTCCATCTGCTTTTACCTCTATCTTCTTTTCTATCTACTGTATCAATCTATCTATCTATCTATCTATCTATGCTTTGTCAGCAATGTGGTAGCATATATATACATGTGTGAGGTGGCAGAGGTTGGTTTACGTGCCTGCAGTCACACACAAATAAACATGGTGCTGTGCATACCTGCATGCAAATATATGCATATGCTGTTTGTGCACGTGTGTGTGTGTGTGTGTGTGTGTGTGTCTTTACCGTAGTATATGTCTCATAGAGGCCTGAGTAGTGCCTGGCTTTGACAGAGGCAGCCCACAAATCAGGAGTAAATCAGGACCTGGGGGCATGCCGGCTTCACTGAGGGGGAAGTGAGACATATTCACTGAGACCAAATCAGCCTCAATCTGGCCTCGGAAGAGCCCTGTATCCCCCTGACCAACAACCAACAACCACCCCACCCACAAACACAGGTTTGTGTGTGTGTGAGTTGTGTGTCTGTCTCGGCCCTCAGATGGGTACGAGGCCTATTGTTTAACTCTCCAGTATTTTACTGCATGGTTAGATTCCATTACAAACCAGTTCAAACACGTGATGGTAGTGTTAATGAGGCAGGTGCTTCAATGAAATCATACAGTAGTTGTGTGTAAGCCATTTTTCATGCATGACGCTGCTGTGTGTTCAGTTTGAATCCACTTGTAATTATGAATTAGGGTTAAACTCTAGATATTATGTAATCATAAATCTGCACTATTCATTCATACTCTGCAATAGGTCATAATATATAAGTTTATTTTCAAAACACAGACAACACTGACAGACAGTGACAAGGACACTAGACTAAAACTGGTTCACTGTCTGTTATAAAAAATGCCGTTACTCCAACATGATGAAATGACAAAGAAACAGACGATATAAGAGGCTTTAGATTAACTGTGTATTCAAGATTTCCTACAATTCCTAAACACCTGCAATAATACCTGCTTTCCCTCTAAAGTGTGGAGGTGTTTGCAAGAGCAGCATGGTTGCTTTGGACTGATATCTTTGTTTCTCCTCTCCGAGCAGACAGACATGATACATATAGGCCCACGGATTGAGTTGTAAGGGATACATTTTGCTTTCAAAAGCAAATGGAGGGATGGATGGGTATGAGGAGACATACTGTGCAGCCTCATTGTACAGCTTAGTACTTGTTTGACTGCCAACTGAACAGGTTCTGCAGCTTCTATCCAGCTGCTTTTGAGTTTTCTTGGCACCGAAGTATCAATGTATCACATCAAAACAATAATAGCCCACATCCTTAGAGGTCCTTCACTTCTCTTTGATGGCAAAATTCAGTATTTGCTTTCTAAGATCTCATCGCAGCCTTAGTTTTACATGAAATGAATGAAAACTCTCATCTTTAGGAGGCTGTGTAGAGTCAAGAAATGCAAAAAAAAAAACCTATTAAGAACTAGTTTTATCATTAATTAAATTATTGTAGCTTTGTGGAAAAAGCCATAGCATGCCACAGCGAGACAGGAATTTGAGTTTTTTCTGGTCTGGTTAGCAGAAGTTTTACACTTGGGTGGAGATATTTATTTTTCAACAACAAGGCCACGAAATGCATTTTTATTTGCTGTTAAAAGCAGTTTGAATACAACTTTGAACAACAAACAGCCACATTCTTCTAAAAATAACATTTCCATTGGAAACACATATTGGTGTAGCTAATGAGATAACAAGCATTTGAATTAGATAACACAAGTATGTCCAGCTGAGAAGTGTGTAAGTCTTTCTAAACCTTTGGTTTATTATAAAAACTAAAACATTAAAAAGATGCTGCTCTAAGTCGACATGATTGCTTTAGGACTGTGATAACCACAGATCATTTGAAATGTTGACATGTAGGTATTACCACTGTGATACCAAAGGGCGTAACATAACTCCTGACGTGGCAGTGCCAGTGTGTCGTTTCAGTTGGGTGTCAGTGGTTTTTCAGTGAGCCAGGGGGCATGTGGCAAATCTGAAGGGCCTTGTGTTTGCCTGCTACCTCTCTGCCAGACACAGGCCATCCTAGGTCACCGCCACTCCACAACCAATCTGTGTCATCACCACCACATTCTCCCACTTTCATGACAACGTGTTACACCCCCGTACCCCCACCCCCCTATCCATCCTCCATTGCTTTCTACCCCCCCCTTCGCCTCCTTGCTTCTCTAAATCCCCCTCACTTTCTCCTTTCATCCATTCTCTCTCCTTCTTTTATCCTCCTCCTCACCCTGCTTTATTTTTGTAACCCACTCTCTCCAATTCACTATTTTATTCTCCTCTTAAACCTCCTCTTCCTTTTTTTCCCCTCTTTCTACAGTATCTCACCCCTCTTCCTGTTCTCATTACTCTCCCCCTTTCCTCATGCTCTTGCTATGCTTCCTCTCTCTCCCTGCTCTATCCCTCCCATTCTCCAGCGCTCTCCTCACATCAGAAAGTGTTGGATTTTGACATCTGCCTGCAGGAGCAGTGACCCATGAAGTAATTAGAGGAGGAATCTCGCCTTCTCTTTCTCCCTCCCATCCCTCCCCTCCATCTTCTCCGCTCTCTGTCGGCTCTGAGCCGAGGATCATATAAAAAGCTGGTTATGTTTACTCCCTGATCCATCTAATTTCTGTAACGAGGGCCGAGCCGGCCTCATCTCCTTACCGCGCCACGCTTAAGCCAAGGCGTTGGGCTGGAGAGGCGCCCCAGGCCCCCGCAGGGCACTGTGGAGCTTCAACCACACTGCTCAGCCGCGGAGACGAGACTGGGACCTAACCGGATTAACTCCCAACCAGCACAGGTGGAGGGACCCCGCTTCAAACACACACACACACATGCATACATGTGCACACCAAGCGAGATGCAACTTTACACCATTTAATGTATCATCAAAAAAAGTGCTGGGATGAGACATCTATGTGATTATGTGTGGGTGTATTTGTTTGTGTGGGTGTTATGTGTGTGCTGCAGAGAAAATAAATAAAAAAGTAAAAACTTCAGCTGCTGCAGTATGAGATGAGAGAACACAATTATGAATTGCTCCGGAGCTTACGGCCACTCCAGTGATAACTCTCAAGTGCTGTGGTATCAAATTGCTGCAGCATAGAAATCAACCCCCTACCCCCCGCCCCCACCCACAATTGAAAATATTTGCCCCTGGATTGCAAATGTAATATGTAGGATAAGGGTTGATGTATAATGCAACAAAGTGAAGTCTGAAGGCCATTCCAAAACATGACAGGCTGGGATGTCAAATGTTTTGCTGGGCATCATTAGGGTGTTTTTCCATGTCCTAATTTACAGATTATTCATTTAGAAAAGTCTTGAGGGATTTTGCTGGCTACTTTGTGTCAGTGCTGCTGGTAAACATGGCTCAGCACGCCTCATATGTCAGTGTGTTGTAGAGTACGGCACACAGTGTTTATCTCCGTTAAAAAAGTCCCAGTTATCGTCAACGCTATTCATGTAACCATAAAATGTATTATTTTTTTACTGATTTACCTTTTAAGTTGCTGTTTTTTGGCATAGATAGCCGAAGTAAGAAAGTAAGAAAACCTCGTTCAAAATCACATTGGCGTTTATAATGATGCAAATTAATGAAACTACAAAACCTTGCTCAACAGCATGCTGTGCTTTTCACAGAGGGATGGTAATTTAAAATATTTACAGTAATATTTCAGTTTTTATTGGACATTAATGGATACCATTTCCCACAACTCTAAGACTGAGACCTGTCGAGCAGCGAAAGAACAGGGATGGCAGAACAGTACGGATGTTTTTGGACCGACGCAGAGATTACAGCTAAAAAGTTGGAAAGAATACATTAAAAGAGAGCATGAGTGGGTATCACGGATAAGACAAACCAACAGGTACGATGACGTTTTATGCGCACTGCCACACTGGAAAGATTTAATGCAGGCTTGTGTTTTTCTTGTATGCTAAACAAATGAACCGTTGTTAACTTTTTAAAGCTGTGTTGTTGTCTATTATTGGTCATGTCAAGGTCATTTCAGTGAGGCTTACCTGGTAAAATAAAGTAATTAATAGTAGATGACAGGTGAAAAAGGTTACTACTAACAGTCTTATTCTAGTTAATACTACTGCTATTATACAACATTACTACTACTACCACTTTTCGACAGCTAGACATCTTTTACTAGAATATAACAAAGCCGTTTAGAGAGCGGTCGCAGTGTCTAACAGTGTCTCCACAAATTGCCATCATGTGGTTACAAGGTGTTCTGTTTCTTCCTGCTGCGGCCCAGAAACAGTTTATGAAGCGCTGGCAAAGCTTGCATGAGTGTGTGTCTGAGTCTCTCCGTTCCTGTGCCCGTCCCCCGTGATAGCTTCAGGCCAAAGACACTGGCCAGAGCAAGGCCACTCTAACCCAATTGGACCATCAATTACTACTGATTAGCCTCAAAGTAGCATCTGTCCCAGGAAGCATTTAACCAATATATTCTCCATAGTGACATACGGCAACAGAATTAACTGTCATATGTCAATGTGGTTTAATAGGGTTATTCGATTTTTGACATGTTCAAAAGCTCGCGATTTGGCTAATGGAATGGCAGAATCCAACAGGGCACCTGGCTGCTGCACTTCTGTATGTCTGTTTTCCATTCAAGCTAAGAGATATGAAGGAAAATTGAAATAATTTAGAATGATGTTCCTTATGTAGCAAACTAACATATATATTTAAAGGATGTTGCAATGAAATGACAGCTAAATCTGTATATTGTAGCATTTATTGCCACTAAAGACATGAGAAAACAACGCAAGTAAGATTTTAAGGAATAACACATGAGCATTATCACTGACTTGGTTTAGCAGTCACCCATAGTGCCACCTGAAGAAAAACTCTGGTCTTTATTAAATAACAAAACTTGCAGTGCCAAATTGTTAGATTGTATTTACCTCGTAAAGCAGGGAGCTGGGAGGATACCCAGGAGAATAGGTGTCAGTCAAGCCTATGGAGTTGGTAAAACAATCTGTCAATGTGATTTTGCGTGCATGCGTGCAGCTGCGTGTTTGTGTGTGTGTACACGTGCGTGTGTTGGTAAAACAATCTGTCAGTGTTTTGACAGCCATGTCACACACCGGGGATCAGTCTCGGGGGATCCTGCGATGAGAACTCCTGATTACCCCTCTGTGCATGATTCCTATATTTAACCCCGGCAACCGTGACTTACGTGTAGTACGGATGACTTGCTTTGCGGGGGAAATTGTTTTGCAGCAGGTGCGGAGGGTCGTACGGGGCATTAAAAAAAAAAGTTTTGAAGGTGACACAAGGCACAGTGGTGTAGCAATGAATTCCTTTGCCATCTGTCTATCATTAAGGTAAGTTGTTTGGAAGCAGCATCGCTCTGGCACAGAGCAGTGAGTAAGTCACTTAGTCAAACAAAGGTTTTCAAACGAAAGCTTTTGTGAGTTACTGATGCTTGTTTTTTCATTTAGTTTCACACAGAGAGGCTTTGAATAAAAATGTATTGCTACAAGAGCCTAGATCTATATTAATACGACAGTCAGGGTGTTTTTATTTCTGTTAATCATGCAAGTGTATTTACAGAAATGATAAAAAAACAGCTGCATATTTTACACCTGGAGCTGGGCTGCCCAGTATCACCACAGTCTTATACTATTAGCCAATGAGCGGTTTCACAGCAGCTATTGGAGGTCAAGTGCCTTGCTCAAGGGTATCTCTTTAGTAATTGTTGAGGGAGGGGAGCGCATTGCTTAACCTACAAGTTGGGAACCAAAATGGGTCAGGGGCCGGTTTCTCGTGGATGCCCTGATGACAAGAGCGCCAGTAAGTTTTCTTGAGACTTGGACCCACGATGGGGATAAATTTCTCAAATTTCGGTTTCGAGCCTGATGTAGAGTATTAATGGTTCAGTAGGGGATGCACACAGTAATATAAACCCTATGTGCTGCAGAAAAAAAAAACTGTGGTGGTTTTCTCTTCTGTGTGTTAATGGCAGTGGCAGGGTGACATAACATAACTCTTGATTTATAAGGCTATTTGAAATGCCATCGCTCGCGGGGCTGTACCCATAGAGCAGGCAGGGAGGATCGCTGACAGCTCACTGACTACAGGATGGTGAGACAGAAACGCCTGGTGTGTCTGTCTGTCGAGCTCTCCCTCCTTATCTCTCCGTCTTTTGTTCTGTCTCATCTGTTTCGTACAGTCCTCTGCATGTCTCTCATCTTGCTCTCCTACATGCTTTCCACGAATCTTTCTTTTATCTAATGTGGTCCAGAGGGTCGTAGCACTGTGGGACTTTTACAGCTCAGACAGTTACACTCCAAAGCACCCATTAAGTTCAAAAGACACACTGTGCTGGGAACCTTTACACGAGGTGGAAACTAATACTTTTTGTCACCAGAGAAGTTAAAGCTCTTCAGGAAAACAAAATGTGGGCAGCCTAATAGCGATATTCATTTCTCCACCTTCACCTTTCACATCACCTGCTCGTCTGTCAGCTACAGGGCATTTTTGGAAATTTTGTTATATAAGCCTGACATTAGGATGATTGACTGTGACATGTTCATATAAGCAATTTAGGTATTGTTAGCTAAATGTGCCAAGTAATGGCTGAAATGAGGGTGGGGTGGGTGTGTAGGTTGAGGTCAGGAGCTAGAGGTGTATGCAGGTATGAGAGTAATGTGTTTAAAGACGCACACCTGTTTAGCCCTCAGGACTAAAACCTGGTGGAGACGAGTGAAAGCAATCCTTTTAGAGCATTTCAAATGCTATATAATCATCAGTGTGCGTTTGTGTAGGTGTAGATGTATGTACTTGCCTGACTGTAAACAAAATTGTGCGCATGCGTGCATGTGTGCATGCATATTTCCACAGAAAGCTGTGGTAAAAGCGTGCACGGGGGAATTTTAAAGGCCGACACATGAGAGGTTGCACTGTGAGACGCCAAATCTCTGTAGCAGCTAAGACAAAAGCCCAGGTGGGGTCACCCATTGTCATGCACATAAGTGGACAGATACGATACCTATTTGTAAGCGTGTTCACATTACCAAAGACATTTTGGAAACCAACTGCTGTAACGTGATCACTGAAAAATAGTGGGGAACACATTATAAGGCACAAGCAGGTTTGACTGGGTGGGAACTAAAGTAGCATCAGTGCTCGGTGGGGGAATTCCTGAATGAAAGCAAATCCCTGCACTGTCAAACAGGGTTGGGTGTTTGTGTATTTAGGTATGCTTGAAGAATGTTGCCACTGTACATTGTCATTGTTGACAGGGAAACTGAGCGCCACATTAAACAGCAAGGGAATATTAGCAAAGGAAAACAGATAGGAGTATCTTTGCATTAGGCATGTGGTTCTTAAAAGGAAACCACGAGAGCATCTTAAAATGATACAGTTTCACCGCACCTCTTTAATTTCTGACACAACATCACAAAGTCAGCTTGGGAAGATGTCAGGTGGTCTACGCGCTCCCTGCGGCCTCCCAGGTCGCTTCTGTGGAAGCTCAAAAATAACCTTTAAAGGGTATTCACAGATTCTTCCAAGATTCTGCCAACATTTAACTAAAGTATTCATTTGTGATGTACACACAGTGAAGAAAATACCCGGGCCAAAGTAGCAACCTGTGGGAACAGAGAGTGTGTTGCCTGTAACTGTGACTCATGCAGTCTGCCATTTCTGTGGTTAGAGTAAATGCTCTGACCCCAGCATCAGTCACCATCAGCCCACAGACAGGCTCTCATTTTACTGTCTGAGGAATTTACCACCCTATTCAGCGCTAGCGCTGCTGTAAGACTATACTAAAGTAATCCAAATCAACAGTAATCCTGAATTATCCAAGTGAAAAATTATGTGAGCTGTTGATGTGAAACATTAATCTGTTTTTATTAAAGGCATATATGCACATGCCATATTTTCAGGTTCTAGTGCAAGTAACGCTGTTCGTGGCCTGGCTGAGTATTTAATTATTGTTTAAACTGGAAGCCACAGCCAAATCACAGTGAAGAAAACAAATCCCTACACAGCCAAACATTGTTAGAGATCTTAAAATTGTGTTGTCTTACTGAAAACTCTGTTAACGGATTAAGAAAAGCAGCGCAAACAAAACACATCCTGGATAAATATGGTAAATCCATGCCAGTTGCTTGTAACATCGTAATGTTTGGCTCTGCCATGAGTCATTGCTGTCTGGGAGGTCATGTTTCAGTCAGATTAGCAGTCACCTCATGAATGTCTGTTTCCCCAGTGATTAAGTCCTTTAGCTTTTGACTTCACGAAGCCTACATGATCTCTCCTGATTAACTTGAACTTACACCTTTAAATCTTATTTTCTGTGTGTGTGTATGTGTGTGTGAGCATGTGTGTGTGTCTTTGAAGAAACACAACAACTACCCAGCCAAATCCACAGGAACCCAAATAACATCAACTCTGACTTCTCAGCTTGTGGCCCTCCCAAATCTTCTTGTATCCAAACATCTCTCCCCCTTCGCTTTTTCTTTAAACACAAGGCCCTGTTATCACCCTTGCTTCCTCTTCCCTCCTTCCCACTCCCTCCTTTATTTTTCAAAGCATGAGAACGGGGCCGGGGCGATTAAGGAATCCTAGCCCTGGCTAATCACCCCGGACTGGAGCACTTCCGCTGCGCTGATTACCGAGGAAACCATTAAGGAGAAGAAAGTGGCTGGATCTTTCATCCTGGTCGGCCGGGCTCAGGGGAGGTCAGAGAGGGGTGTGTTTGATAGGCCATTTACCCTTCCTGTTCTTATTATTCCAGCATTTCCTCTATCTGGACTCAACACGACTGCAGCAAGCGGACCTCGGGCCCGTCTTGCCCTCCCTCCCAAAGGGCTGTAATCATTGCCATACTGGTGTCCTGGACTCAATGGTACATATGCATGACACTACGTTGATTCACAAACACACATAAATGCACACATGCACCAACCATCACACATTCCACTCACTTTCACACCCTCACACACACATTATACTGGTACCACGGGTTCACTACAGCTTCCCCCACCTACCCACCCCCCATCAATACGAGGTCTAGTTGAGCAGCAGTGACCCTGGAAGAAACAGGGTACACACATACACAAGTAGCGCCCCCTTCCTCCCTCATTTTCCACCCTCTTCACAAAAAAACAAAACCAGCGTATTTGCGCGCACCAGGGCCTCATGGGTACTGTCACAGATGGTGCTAATGACGTGTGCCCCAGCAGAGGCAGCGCCCTCGTTCGCGCTAGACTGGTGACATATGCTCAGTCGCAGGGCCATCAGCGGAGAACGGCAGCCCCCAGTGTCCGAGAGACACCCCCGTAACCCCTATACTACAGCGACACAATGACAGAGACAGACTCTAAACAAACAGAGGGCCCGGCTCTGGCTCTTTCTCTCTCTTCATTGTATTTCAATCTGTTTCTTTCTCAGTCCCCCCCTCCCCTCCCACTGTCTGTTTCTGTCTCTCCCTGTTACTTCTCCCTCCCCTATGTTGTTCATCCCTCCTCTGCCTTTTCCCCTAATGTCCCCACTGAGCCTGACTTGATGGATGACCCTTTGCTTTGGCGATTAGGGTCCCCGTGGGGGCCCCTTCCCTCCTCTGTAGGAATCCGGGTACAGCGGAGCGACAGAGCAAGTTCAGGCCGCCGCCTGCCTCTGAGTGTAAGCGTGTGCATAGCAGATATCAGGGGGATTTGTATAGAAGGGTGACAGGACGTATCAGCCGAGTGGAGTCTCATGGTCGGTAATGGGCAAAGCACTAGCTTGTCTCTGTGTCCTGTGGTCTTCCCCTCCACCCAAGCTGCTTGTGCCCATACTGTCGCAGAAGGACTGAGATGAGACCAGATGTGTTGCGACGTTCTGATTTTATTTCTCCTCCAGGCTTTACAGATGTTGTATCTACTAAAAAGTAACATAAAACAAGAGTAAAAAATTTAAATTTGAATTCAGAGATTATTAGATTTGGTGCTCAGTTACATAATCTCCTATAATTTTCTAGGTAATTTTCATGCATTTCAATACAGTATATTGTTACAGTATCCAAAGGTGACACCAATGCACTGACACTTCAACAAAAAGCCCGAGAATGGGGGAATTCCTTGAACATGAGGGCAACCAAAAAGACTATTGACTGCCATTATCCCCGTAACCCAACCTGCTCAGTATTACTGTAACTCCACACTGATGCACCATGGGTATGATGAACCTCTAGAGACTTTTTGTACTGTACAGTGATGCCACACCGGCCTTTTGTACAACAGCATTCCTTCAAAAAGTTGTAAAAATGCTGAAAGGTAGCCGTGGACAAATTACCAAATTACACCGGAGCCCCTGGGGAACACAATGTGGAATCAGTCGAAAGTGTTGGAGGAAAAACACTGTGTCATGTTTCTGTAACCAAGAAGATGAAACCATAGATGCCTTTTGTTCAAGATAAAGCAGAGAGCCAGTTGTCTCACCATTTGTTTAGAGGGGATGTTTAGCTGATGAGCTCATGCCGAGATTCACTTTTCCATGTAAATGGATTAGCAATAGGACGGGTGCAGTAATTCTAACTCAGCAATAATAGAAAAACATGAATACTAGAATATGCATGCACAGCAAGCAATGTGTGTAAAAAGTTTGGAGGGAAATTATTAGCATTGATAATTGTTCATTTAGTCTCAGTTGCCTAAATTATTTATTGCTACATCTGCATTTTCGAAGTGCCATGCTTTGCCTTTGGTCTCAGAGCAGAGCTGCACTGACGAGAAACAAAATGGGACTTACTGTAACAATGGAAATCCCCAATCAACAACAAATTAGTGACATTTGGAAATCAATTAACTTTCCTGGCAAGTTGCAGAGTTGATGAATTTATGCATATGAACTGAGAGCTGAAACGTACACTGGAACACTTGTTTTGTAATTGATAAAATCCCTTTGCAAACAGAGGCATTCAACTTCTGACTGAGGGACATGTGCTCCTATCCAGACTTAATAAGTGTACAATCTAAAGCACATGGAAGGCCAGGACTTGTGTACTTTATGCTTCCAGAGGGTTATTTTCTCTCTAGCTTTGTTGTTTTGTCATTAGTGTTTGTGTTTACTTCAGAAAAAAACAAAAGGGGTTTACTCACAGCACAACAAATTTAGAGGGCTAAATCAAGAAACGGCCCATTCTTTAGAAATCAAGCTTTATAATCACATTTAAATACATTTAAAGATGTATTAATCATAGATTTCTTTGGACGTATTGTGGAAAAAAAATCCATATGGTACAAACAATCCACATCATCAGTCACGATATTACAAATGCAAACAGTAATGAATGAACAAATTAATGGTTAAAATATGCCTTTTCAGTCAGTGTCAAGTAGCCTAGTCCCTTATGTAACCTGCAGTATAGTAACCACTTCTGTTCAATGGTAAAGTGAGAGAAAACTGAAAAATTATACATTACCTAAGCAGCTCAGGCCAGTGTTACAGCATTACTTGTTGTAAATTACTCATTGGGACTGATTGCTGACCTAGACAATCTTAAAATGATGTAGTTTATTACAAGTAAAAGCCTGGCATTCAAAATCCTACTAAAGTCAAAGTACAAAAGTATTTAACCATCAAAAGTAAAAGTACTTGTTCTGCAGAAAAATTGCCCTTCACTGACATATCATTACATATTACATCATTAATAGACTGTTAATACTAAAGGATGGATGTGTACAGTGTAAGTAGCATTTTGCTTTTGTTAGCAGAAAATAGTAAAACACAAATACCAAGTAAGGTACAAGTACTACAAACTTGCTCCTAAGTACAGTACAGTAAATGTACTTTCCACGACTGCCAAAGAAACACAATCATTGCTCAGGGTTACCTACGTCACCAAACTGAATGAATACAGGACACAGAAATGTTCCTTCATTGACTACTACCATAGTTGAGCTTTCTGCAATGGAAACCAAAAATGAAATGCAGATACAGTGTTTCATTACCTTGCCAAAACAAATCCTTTGAGTTTGAAATCAACGATTGTAAAAGGAAAATAAATGTTCACAATGAGGGCAATGCCAGTGAACCAAGACAAGAAACTCCCTTGGCATTTCACCTACGGTCATGAAGACATTTTTTATTTCATTTTTTCCAAACAAAGAAGCATCAGATTCTGCGTGTTTGCACGCTCCTGTCTACAAGCATGGAAAATTTAAATTTCCGATCTGCAAAAAATTAATGATAAAAAAAAGGAAATCTAAATTCTGCTGGCAGTATAAAAAAAACTGCCCTGGTGGTCTTAACCGGCCATCATTTTCTTGCTTAACGATAATGGACACCATGTGACGAACCCCTGGTCCCACAGACAAAGCAGAGAGTTGAATGAAAAAGAGGAAAGAAGAGGTAGCGTATTTATGTTTCCCAAAGAGCTCACATCCGGAGATAATCTGCTGTATCCTTAGATAATCTTTAGTAGTTTATACGCACCGGCTGAGCAGTAATTAATGGCAGGGAAGCTATGACATGGTGACCCAGGGATGTTTGTCCTATCACTGTATAGGCCGTTCATTAGCACAAGCTGGAGCCAGTCACATCTCCTGCTTCTCATTTAAAGTTGGTACAGTGTAGCAAGAGACATACCAGCAGACAATGCTCACTTTTTCATCTTTTTTTTACTTTTTTAATTCAGGTGGCTTAATATCTCCTGTCAACCTGATATTATGTTTCCATGTAAACATTAATTCAACTCTGAGTTGAGTCTCGCTAAGCAGACCTGTAGTATAACCTCTGTAGACATGACGTGTCTATAAGTACAAATAACCAGAAAAGTCAATGGAAACACATGAGCATAGGCACGACTACAAATATGCAGTAATTTCGCATTGAAGTGGTGTTTCGGAAAATATGTGTAACTTTGTTTTGGTGTGGGATGGGTTCAATTCTAACAAAGACTTGCCATGTGTCAAGATTTTATTTTCACAAAAGCTTTTCTTATGATTAAAACCTTAGTCCTAATCCTTCCTGACCTAAACGAAGCTGGTGCTGCAGCCAAACCTTAAGAAAATATTGTTATTTTAAAAAAGCAAATATACAACATAAAAATACAATTTTATGTCGTCCAAAGTGAAAGAAAGAAAAAAACAGAAGAAGGAAAAAAAAGAGAAGATAATTTATGTGGACGACAGTAATGCCTCACTATGTTTTTTGTTATTTCAAGCTAAAAGGTTTAGGTTAATTACTTAAAAAGATTAATTAATTAAAACTAATGTGGCATTCTTAACAACAATATCGCAATAAAGGGATAATGTCACAATCATACAAAATAAATTAAATAAGAAATTCAGTCAAATATACTCACAGAAATAGCACCCAAACAAAGACAGAAACATCAGCTAAGTCATGCAGTCTTTCTGTGTCGACCTACAAAGCAAGGGAAGCGTAGTCTTGGCCTCTAACCTAAAAAAATCATATTATCAGACCCACACAAACATCCCAATCCCTCACCAATTCAATAGCAAAAGATATCACTATTCATCACCACCACTGTCATCATTGCCATCAGTAACAATAACAACAATAACACTACGAAGTACACAACATTACGCTGGACATTACATATTCATGATATATTGTTCTATAGGATTCCATGTTTCTGTGAAATCTTGCAGTTTATATTGCAGACTAAAACAGATTTTTACATTCTTAACAGTATGAACTGCCTCATTAATCCACTCTTTGCAGGTTAGTGTATTGGAGTTCTTTTTTTAACTTAGTCTGTTATCACTGTCATTGTCACTTGTTGTTAAAATTATCATAAAAATGATGTTGTATCATATCCAAATTGTCATGGACTTCTCTGAATTACAAGTGAACCATCTGAGGATTTACAGTATGTGATCATCTTTCCGATAAGACTCACAGCACAGTATATACCCTGGGTTTTGGTTTTGCTTGTGCCATAAAACAAAATATGTGAAAATATGTGAACCAGACAAGTAAATTCAGACTGCTAACTGGATGAGTGTATGTTCATCCCAACACTGTGAGATGTGTGGGAACTCTTCACCGCAGCCGCAGCAGCTCTCTGTCATGCCGGCTCCAGTGTCTGGCCTTGTCATTTTTCACCCCACCACCGACACCGCTGTGGAAGGGGAGAGGATGTGTGTGTTTGTGTGAGGAGCACACCTGGCAGAGAAGGAGACCTATAACCCCACCCCTCCACCAACCAACCTCAGCCCCCACCTCCTCTTTCTCCGCCCTCCATCCCACCTTCTTCCTTTCCCTCCTCCCCAGGCCCCGAGGGGAGAGATGGATCTGTGTCTGGGGCTGGTGATGTCACTCTTGGCAACCTGAGGTTTTAGAGTTCAGAGGAGTGAACTGGAGGAGCTATCTCACTTTGTTTACAATGCATGCAGACTCTGGTATATGCATGTGAAAGATGAAACAGTTTCTGTATACAGGTCAGGTATTGTATACAGCTTGCGGTCCTTTTATCATTTGCTTTGTCATCAAATTCATGTAATTTCGATGGTATAGGATTTTTTTTTACATCTTGTAGAAAAAGTTTGCAGTCCGCACTTTTTATGGGGTTTCATTTCTTCATTTACTTGAACAGTGGGGATGATGAGAAGGGCATAGTGGAAAAAATGCAGGCAAACAAAACTTAATGGAGACCAGGAAGGACATGTGTTTCCAGAGGTGGGGATTAAACAATTGAGAATCAAACCTGCTAGCCTAGCCAAATTTTCACTATAAGAGCCAGAATGGAAAAAAAAAATATGGCCTATAAAGTCAAATCATATTGCATGGGACATTTTAGAGGGCCAAGTAGCATCAGACTATAAAAAGAAAGCGTAGAAAATCTATACCTTTTCTATATGTTTTCTTATAGATCTTGAAAAGCAAACAGGGACAGCAATGTTGATAGTTAATCAGTTCAAGATATCTCAAAGTGTGCACCCTCCCTGAGAGGAGTCCTAAAGAGATACCTTATGTGGTTTACATGTATACTGCCTATATGTAAACACAGACATGAAGACAAACAGCCCCACAATGCCCAAGATGCTTTATGTGGCCGCATTAATTTTTTAGGATTTAGGCCTTGTGTTCTGTACAGTCGAGCGAAGACACGCGAGACAAGACAGCAGAGCACATGTCGTGGAAGTCAGTCTGGATGAAAAGACTTGTCTCTCTTTCCTCAGTCGAGTCGTCATACTGTGCAGTCATGCTGCAGAAGTTTACGGATTTTAAAAGTCTTGACATTGTCCCATCAATTACAGGACACTGATGTCATGGACCTATCTGAGTCTCGGTGAATACTTTCAATATATGCAGTCAAAGTCAGAGCAGTCAAAACATATTCCAGGCACATCTTTGACGCCCTCACTTTTTCCATAGAACTGTCAGTAGCCCTGTTAGATGTAGACGTATCAGCATTCATGTGTGTGTGTGTGTGCATGTGAGAGAGACTGAGTGCGCATGTGCTTGTGTGTGCACGTGCAGTGATTAACACTCCCGTCTTGATGTCAGATAAAAGCATGAAAAATGGTATGGAGTAAAAAAAAAAACTTAAAAAAAAAGGCGTCTCCCTCGCCAGTTGTAGCTTTAGTTATCTGATCAATACCATGCAATTACAGAGATTTATGTTGCCCAGCATTCCAGGGCGAGTTCGTCTCTCAGCCACCTGTGGAAATATGATCTGTTTTTAACTCATCCAACACTGGGAGAAGTGACGAGAGGAGAGGTGAGCTACAGTACTCAGTTTCATCTAAGTTTCCACTATAAATATGTCTAACCACACTCATCCTTCAGGAAATAGCAAAACAGAACCACTTTACGGTGTGCCAACCAGTATGCATTCTCAAAACAGCATATCATTATAGTTTGATTGATAGGGTGTAACTGTGCCTTCTGTTCAGGTCAGGCTTGATGGGTATCTCAAAACCAGTCATTTCAAGTGTGACTTAAGTGTTCAGGTTTAATAGGGTCTGGAAACTTTTCTGTCCTCTTCAAATTTTGAAACAATTTCATATGCTGACAGTAAACAAAGCCTAAGTGTATTTTGACACAAATGTTCAGGTACATACGTTGTAAGAGGCCACATTCTAGTGTCCTAAGATCATTGTATTTACCTGTAAATATTTTGGTGGAACAACAGAATAGATCCTGAACTCCGGGGCCATATTTTAAATGTGGATTTGCATTGCAACATCTATTGAGATTTTTACGAGAAGAAGTTTTGGAACAATAGCTATTGGTCTGTTGATTTATTCTATGTTCATGTTGGATGAGAACATAGAATACTTATTAGTTATTCACCCACCACTTAGCTGCCTTGGCTGAATTTTAGTAGCTAGCTATACTGAGCCAAGACCTTACCTTAAAATGTAAATGTATATCCCTAGATTCTTAAGATCCATTTGGTTAATAATTAATTGTTAATCAAGCAATTTAATATTGCACCTTCTTAAAGTCAGGGGACTTGAAAGAGACAGATTTAAAAAAGAATGGTCACAATATGTGTAGAAGAGGCCGAGATATTATAACTGTTATTCCTGAGTATTGTACACTTCCCATAATGCAACTCAACTGAGCCTTTTCTTGGACCCTCCCTGACTGGTAAACACACGTGTCTTAGAAACAATACTTCCAAAGTTTGTAATGCAGGCTTTCTGTTTGCAGTCTCCAAGCCCACGCTGAGATAACCTTGATGACATTATCAGTATTATTTTCTCTTATTTATGAAGCTCCAGAGCCACAGAAGACATTATACAACTGTTTTCACAGACTGAGCAGACTACTTCTATTTGTAAATGCATCACGATACACAGTGATAGTGCATAGCTGGTTGTTGAATAAATCCTGTACAATCCTGGAGTCATAATAACCAACACTAGAGAGGATGGAGGAAATAAATGTAAGAATTCAAGGGTGGGTTCCAATGTACAGTCTACTGTAAAATGGATGCATTCTTCTCAACAGTTCATGATAGTGTGAGGATAAATGTTGCCTCTGGTCAGTCCTGATGTCCCCTGGGCTCCTGTTTTAAGGCTTATCCACTGAGGCGTTCCTTGCTCTGTACGTGGCAACAGTGATTCTGGTTCCACTACATGGGCTCTGTAGGAAACCACATGCTTGTAAAGCTCTAATTCAGAGATCTGGCTGTGAGGCCTCTAACACTCACAGCTCCAATGGAGGATGGATTGATGCCCATTTTAACATTTCTATCATTTTCTTCTCCTTCCTTGTGTTCTCCGTCACTGGCTTTTTCCTTTTTCTTCTTTTTCCATGATCTTTCTGTCTTTCCTTCCTTCCTTCCATCTTCATAATGACTCATACAGAAGGAATGAGCAAAACTCTTCAGCCCTTACCAGCCCTCATCCACTCCATTTTACACACCAGTTTTATGGCAGTGCAATCTAGGAACCTCAAAATCGCACTGCATTCTGCTCTTGCAGAAGGCCATAGCATCCTAGCGCTCAGACTGTGAGTCTACATTGCATTGTTTTGCTCTGATATACGGTTAGTAATTCAGTCCAGATAGGTCCTGTCGAAGCAGGTTTGCTGTGTAATTACCTGAAGTGCTCAAGTTTGATCAGATTCATTTGCAAAAGGTCAAAGCAACAGACTTTGCTCCAGTTCCAAAGGGAATTATGGCCAGAGTAGTTTTACTTCCAGTGGACAAAGTGATCTGTCAAGCCTTTAAAGAGCCTGTCTTCAAAACAATAAAACATAACCTTCAGTCTTACAGAGAAGTGGTGTTGTTTACTTGTTTTACCTACCTTAAACTGAAATGGACTGAAGAGGCCACCTAATCTAGAGAAGGTCCGACAGTAAAGGTCCTGCACCAAATTTGGTAATTTTTCTAATTTGGGTCTGAAAGGAGGATTTTAGTGTCATGTGTTTACTTGTGGTGTTTCAAAGGGTCTGAGAGAACCACACCGACCTGAAGTCTGTTTCAGATCTCGTAAGTGGAAAATTTCACCGTAATAAATTACTGCTGACACGCTAAAAGGCTTTGTGGATCTG
Source organism: Oplegnathus fasciatus (assembly GCA_003416845.1). Classification (NCBI taxonomy): domain Eukaryota; kingdom Metazoa; phylum Chordata; class Actinopteri; order Centrarchiformes; family Oplegnathidae; genus Oplegnathus; species Oplegnathus fasciatus. The sequence goes on along the minus strand of NTHP01000085.1, from coordinate 363,667 downwards.
TCATATTCAAACACTTCATCAGACAATGGCATCGGTACATGATGACACAGCTTAGGTCAAACTATTCCAGACCTGGTAACTGTATCTCTTATTTTCTCTCCCCACAGAGCTTCTTAACTGGATTTACTGCAATGCGATACAGGAGCAAGTATTGAGTGTGGAGATGGTGGTTTGTGGTGTGTGTGTGCTTGTGTGTGAGTGTGTTCATGAGTATATATGTGCACCACTGTGTTTGTGTTTGCACGAGTGTATTTGCGCATGTGTCTCTGTGTACGCATACATTTGTGCATATGTGGACACACTGGTGTGTTTGGGTAAGAGATCAGATGTTTGCCTGGTCCATCTCTGGGATGGTGGAGGAGCAGAGGACTCTGGGATATGCCCGGCCCGAGGGGATCCTCTTGTGTGCTGAATGGAATTGAGGAATGCCACCATAGACAAAGACGCTGCAAGCTATGAAACAACCGCCGTACAACTGAAATCAACACTGTGCGTCCCTGCTATCCAACACAAAAGGGAAGTCAATCCAAGAAACTAAAGGAGAGAGAGAGAGGGAGAAAGAGAGGGAAAGAAAAGAAAAACAAACATTACAAGGGTGCCTCAGTATAGCCCAAAGGGGTTTCAATGTAATGTCACAGCAATGCTTAATATGGAGTACAGCATGTAATGAGTTGATGTAATAATAACACATGCATTTCTTTTTTTATTGTTTAACAAGATCTATCCATAGTCTTACAAGACACATGTGTGGTCAAGCCTATACCACTACCATGAATCCTAGAAACCCTTTAATGTACTTTGAAAATATTTCTTCAAACACTAGTGAAGCTGCGAGAGGCAAGAAACCTGGTGGCATACTGACATTCACTTCCACCCTCCTGTCTCTAACATCCAAGCTCATTTATTCATTTCTGTGCAGTTACATAATGAAGTTTGATAAGGGATAAGATAAACCCGGTCCAGATTGTTGGTACAGTAACTGGAGATGTACTGTACAAATCTACCTTTTATCTAAATCACTCTCTTTTACTTGTTCGATAGTAATAGCAATAGAAATATGGTTTTCATGTCTGTATGTACGTGGGTTGGCTGTAGCCTACAGTAGTTGGTAGAGAGGGTTGGCCATTAATCACAAGTTTGGTGGTACAATACCCAAGCTTCACATACAGTATTGTATAGTACAGAATTGTTCTTAAGCAAAACAGTGAACTCCAGTTTTCTCCCAATGTACTGTATGTGAAAGCAAATATATAAAGATATACATACATTAATATATAAATATATATATTAATCCAATCTAAACATCTCTGGTTTTCATGATAGACTGTATTTATTCCTTAAAGTCCATCATTACATTCAATATTTGCAGACATCTTGCAAACCCTAACATTTCTGTTTCAATTGATTTGGAATAATTCCTGCTGGATGGTTAATATATCAGGTTTCTAGTCTTCTGTGCATGACGAAAGGCCCAAGTGCTCCAAAAGTCCTTGAATGATTCCACAAAGAAGGTCTGTGCTACTAAGTATGGCTTATGGACTTGTTGCATACACAGGAAGCAAAGCACCAGGATAATAGTAGTGGAGGATCTCTTTGGTTCGGGGTCTTCTTCCATGTTGTTTGCCATGTTTGCTTTGTGTAGAACACCCACAATTCAAAAAGCTTCCTGCTCAGCAAGGGGTTTATGAGGTGAGGCAGCTTTTTCTTTTCCACATTCAGACACATAGCATTACCATACCCGTGAGTGCGGATCCGCAACATTGGCTAACAATTGTCACTCATGTACTTTCTAATAATTTGGGCATGCTTGGCGGGATATTAAGCAGTCTTACGGGTATGTGAGACGAAACGATTTTAAGTCGTGTTGTGATAGAAGGCGTGCATGTGTGTGGGAATGTAATTGCTTTATTTATTTTATGACAAGGATGCAAAGCAAGTGTGAGATTTGCTACTGTAATGCGGCTTCGGAGAGAGACAGGGAGCCATTGTGGGATGAAGGTGGGGGAAGGTAGCCTCTCGTATGTGGCAGGCCCTCGCAATCCTTCCAAACCTTCCAAGAACGTTGATAAGCAGATCCCTGAAATGAAATCTTCCCCAGCACCCGGGTGGATCTGCCCCTAATCGTTTTATTTACAGTCACTATAAAAGACGTCTCCCTTTTAATGGCGCTGTGAAATAATAGGCAGCCAAGGAACAATCGGTACAGTCCTAAGCGCATTCCCCCCTTCCATTTTCACATTAGGCTAATCGAGGCGAGGGGAAGGATATAAAGACATCAGTTGGATGAAATGAGTGTAATTGGAGAATAATGTAGTTAGTTTGCTCTAATCTTCTGCATAATATTAAAATGTTCTCAATGCACCCCAGCTGCAAGCAATCACCCCACTCTGAGGAACCTGGGCGACGATGTTTGGAGTGAGGAAGGATTGTGTGAGTGCGAGATTGAGGAAAAGATATATGAGAGAGCAGGAAAAGGAAAGCGCTAGAAACAACTGGGAGCTTCAGTAGGAAGTCCAAGAAACTGTCTGTGAAGGCCTTTGCCTTGATAAACTGAGCCTTCTTCTATCTTTTTCCTGTCATGGAAAAGCAATCCTTGCACCCTGCTGACGGCTGGCTAATTTGTACTGGGGGCTTGTTGGTTGCCAAGACTGGTTATGGTGTTGTTGAAATCAGGAACAGTAGGGACCAAAACTGTCAGCATGGGTTTCAGAGGTTCATTTTCTCCATGCTGAGTACAGCCTGGTACAGCCTGACTGTTTTTTTGCTGCCAAAAAGCATCCTACAGTACACCAGCTTCCAATGGAACCAAAATGTTCTGAGCTCTCAGATACAGTTTGAGAATGAACAAGTTTTCTCAGTGACTTGGGTTGAATGACTTGCATTGTGTACACAGAGAGCCATTATTTGAAATGATTAAAGATCTACTCAAGGCGTGAAAACATCTTCGGCTACATGTATTAAATTTTGTGCAACTTTAATGGCCTTGAGATTGGAAATTGAGAGGTCATCAGTCACTCGGTTCAATGTGGTCTCTTATACCTGTTTAGTTTTAAAAAATGACTGCAGCCTCCAACGCCGAGCCAAAGAGGCTAAATTAAGTTTTGATCATCCCTCTCCATACAATTAGGACTGTAGGGAAGTTGTAGTGTGAGCATTCACAGCAGTAGCCTCACAGTGGAATTAAGGGTTAGGTTCATTAGTCCCCCTTTGGCTTAGCCTTGTCTGTGATTTCAAGGCAAAAAAAAAAAAAAACTCGCTCTGAGGCGGCTCTTTAACTGGTGTTATTGTGCAAGAAAATTGTCATTAGACAGTGGAACAAATAACCTCGAAACGTCATGGGTGTCTTCGCTAGGGATCTAAAACAACAACAAAGAATTAATCAAATTAAAAGGAAGCCTTGTTATGCGATTTCAATTTAATTTCCACAACCAAGCCCTCTATTTAGTGTTTGACAAAACCTAAAAAAGGGCAAGTCACAGTTTAGGGGCTCAGTAACAGTTTTATATTAGTGAAGAATTATCAATCCTTTAAGCTAATTTGGATAAGTTGGGGAGCCATAAAGTGGGCTATGAAAATGGAGTAGCCTATTTGTTAAGCTCCCACCCCCTTCCACACTCTTTTTATGCCACTGGGGCTCTAATGCACTTTTGTTTTCCCTTGTTGATCATCTGCCATTTAAGGCACATTAAATCCTGCAAATTAATATAAATCTATGAAAGCTATTAGTGATTTCTGCCCCGTATCAGGCACCCACACAGGCCTGCCTATGAGGCCTCAAGTAGGTCCTAAATAATTATCACAGAGACGTAAAGCCCTGTCATCAACTCCGCAGATGAAAATGCACGACGCTGGACTTTTTTGTACTGTTGTTTCAACTGCAACTTTAAGAACTTACCCAGTTTCTCTGAATTCTCTTCTCCCCCCTATTGTCTGCCCCATTCTTTTTTTCCTCATCTCCTGAGAGCTTCCTCTGCAGTCTCTTCTCCACTTTCTCCCAAATCCTCTCCTTTCCTCTCCTTTCTGTTCCTCATAGCCAAGCAGTTTAGGCAAGTGCCATATGCCCTGATTAAAGCTAGCGGCAGGCCAAGGAGCACAGGGAGGCTGTTTTGTCATTAGCCCCTCGCGCGGCTGAGGTGGAAACTCATTTAGCCCCATGCTGGACCTTCATTATGATAGACTTGTATCAGATGGCATCTCTGGCTGGGATCTCTGGCTCCTGGCTAACGGATGGGGAGATGCTGTGGCTTCGGCCCCTCTCCAGCCCCAGCAGGGAAAGAGAAAGGGCTTTAAATGGGGATAGGGCTGGAAGAGAATGGTTGTGGCTTGGTAATGGGAAGCGAATGGGGATGAAGCCAGGGAGGAAGGGCTGAGTGGTGCAGGGGGAGAGGAACAGGTCGAGCCTGAGGTCAAAGGTTATGGGTCCTCGAAGTGTGCCTGGAAAAGTATGCAGAGTAGAGGGTTGAGACAGGAAGAAAAGATTAAGGATAAGAGAATTTTCTGTTGTTGTTTTTACTCTTGTTATAGGTGCTTTACAGTAATAGCTGTTGACCGGGCACTTCTAATATTAGTGATGCAGTTGACTACAGAGCTGGATGGCAGTTACATAGAGAAAGGGTGAGGCGAGAGGTCTGGGTAAAGGTAATGAGGAGGATTGTAAACAGATTGGGTTGGTGAAGAGAAATGCAGTTCAGGTTATAGGTCATCAACTGGAAGAACACACATCAGAGCGCCTGCAAGGTGATCTCACTTGTTATCAATTAACTCACAAGTTAATCATTCTCACCATTTTATGGTCTATTGAGAATTGAGACAGTAGCTCAGAATAACTAACGCTTATATCTGATAAAATACCAAGAACATAAAACTGCCCCTAACTCCCAGTTTTTGGTCTTGTAGGTGTAACTCTTCTCTGTGTCTGTTCAGCCATGGTGGATGATGAGCTGGTTCTTCTTCTATTTAGTAGCCTATTAAAAATTGTTGCTGCCGATAGACATGTAAAAAGGCATCACTTCCTGTGAGACAGGATTTTCCCAGCAAAGATCTGCTGTACAAGACAGAAGCTGCTTAGAATAGCAGACATGAATGTTTCTTGTGCTTAAATCACGATTAAGTGGTCATACAGATAGCAAATGGGCATTTGGATGGAAGGCTGGAGGAGAGATATAAGGTGGGGAGGTCTTGAGAGGCTGATGTTGGTTCTGCAGCAGAGGAATACGAGGGGCTGGAGGGAGCTGAGGGTGTATGGGAAGAATAGATACAGGCCTGAGGGTCCTGATTCAGGGTTACTAACATGGTTTGGTGTGAAGACAGAGTGGTATGGGGCGGGAAGAGCAGAAGAAGACAGCTGGGCCTGGAGGAGAAGGCAGTTGATGGGGCTCTGGTCTTGAGATGGGGCCGTGGAAGGATCTGGGTCTTGCTCAGCCTGGTGCCTCTCTGGCAGATGCTGCAGCAGACTGGATGAGGGGACCACCACTGACAGACTGCTGGCGGCTAGAGCTGTGTGTTCCTGGTAGACCGAAACCACCTCTCTGTCTGGCTGTCTCTCTCTCTCTCTGCCTGCCTTAGTCTCCTTGAGTCGGCCCCTCCCTCTCTCTGTCTTTCTCTCTGTCTCCAGTTCTTCCTCTTCCTCCTCCTCTTCATTGTACCCGCCACCATCACTGCTTACAGCTGCACCTCCTACACACAAATCCACGTACACACACAGCAAAAACATGCCTGCTGCTGACACACACAAAAAAGTGTGCACACAGTGCGTACATGGAGTATAAAAATTATCAGCTTCAAATGTTCCAAAGCAAATGGCTGAAACAAATTTCTCCCTATTTGCTGACAGTTGTGCTACCTCCTGTAATAAAAAGTCAATGAACCAAGGGCAGTCAATATATTCCAATAACAAAGACCGAGAGATTTGTCATTTTCCCACTCTGCTTTTTTTTGATGAAAATATGCCTTTCTTCTTTAGCATGAGAAGAACGAGGGTGGTGGGTGGTGGGAGAGCCACACATGCACACAAATATAGTCGCACTGTCTCTTAAAAAAACAGAAATCTCGGGGAAAAAAATGCCTGCACCCCCCACCAAACGCAACCTGAAGAGAAGGCATCTGACTGTGACAAACCAAATACGCTCTGTAATAGAATTTTCCATCTCTGCAAAACTGATAAGGAAGAGGAAACACAACAACAGCGAGTGGCACATATCTGAAGGAGGTGATTTCAAAGAACAACACCAAGGCACTCCAGATGCCTCCTCTCGCTGAGTTCTTACATAAATATGCCGTTAAGCAATATGATGTATTATTATTACCTGAAAACATGCTATGAGCCCGGGTAGGCAGCATATAAGCCAAGCGCCTTAGCTCCCCAAAGGAGATTGTCTCGACATCACATATCAGCCTGTGCTATTGGATTCCCTGACTTTTAACTGGGTTAACCCACTTCCTGGTGAATACAAATTCAATTTTAACTGCCGCAGTTTTTTATTTGCCATGTGTGCCCCCCCTTCCCTTTTCACTTGCCTTGCTCTCAATAGACTGGAATAACCACGTAGAAACAATTTTCCTCTATTGAGTATACACAAGCTATAAAATTAAAATGAAGTGCTATTACATGTGTGCAAAAAGGAGGGGGGGGGGACTGGAAATCTCCTAAGCAAGAGAGAATGATCCCTCTAGTTTCTCTTATTTGTTCTATCCATCTATCTCTGCCCATAGGTCTCTTTCTCAACCTTCTCCTGCCATCCGTGGTGGTAGATGATCTCACATGCTCTGTTTCCTGGTTCTGGATGGAGCAGCCAATTGTAATGGATACGCACTCACCTTTAACCACAAAAATACGGTTCCTGTGGGGATTTTTAATGCTGTAACAAAATACAGTTTTCTTGATGTACATCCAGTCATCCAATAAACTACAAGAACTATTTGTCATGATGATAATACTGAAAATTATGCCTTCTATAATATTGAAAAAGAGCAAATTATCTCACTTTAATAAAACCTGAGTAATCAATAAACCTACTGTTAGTATGTTAGATTAGAATTAATTTTAGTTACTTACTTTTTCACAATTGTTTAACATGAATCATAATGCACTTCATAAGCTAATTGGCTTTGAGGTATTATTTGCCCAAATGTATTCCGAATAAACTGGTATGTTTTACTGTATGTACTGAATACATGTATATGTATGTAAAGTATATATAGTATGTAATTGTAAATTATAAAACATGATTAAAAGAACAGGAGGAACACATAAAAACATATAAAAACATAACTATTATAAAAATACATTTATAGTTTAAAACCTGAAAATATCCTTCAAAGCTCCCCAAAGAAACTTTTAAGAATTTCAACTACTTGAAGGGACCCTGATGTCCTTACAAGCATCTCATAAGCACTCTTTAAGGCACACTGAGGGTCTTCGAAGCACCACAACAGAGTTTTTTGTAAACAGTGCAGGCCTGTCTTTTAGGGCCTATGTGACTGTCTTCTCAATGGGCTAATGGCTTTCCTCAAGCAAAGGGAGGGAGAGCAGGGCCTAAACAAAGCCAGATGAGGGAGTCAGGAAGCCTTTCAGGACTTCATTAGGTCTTCTCTCTGAGAGGGGAGGTTAAGAGCCCAGCAAGCTGGTACTGTTTAGCTGCTTAACGTCAACAGGAATGCTCACGCAGCTGCCCCGTAGACCCACCGACGAGCACACACAGGACACAGCAATGTGAAGCAAACACACACACACACGCACATGTAGATACGTGCGCTCGGCCTCACAACATAGTACATGCACACATGTAGACAGATAGACGACCACAGATACACATACATGCACATACGCAGACCCCATGTGGCCCCTGGTTCAGACAACACACACCACTAAACACTGGCTGGTTAGCATGAGAAAAAGGCCACACAGGGACTCAAACAGTCTCTCCCCTTGGTACAATCACACTGTTGCTACGGGCACCAACCACACACACACACACACACACACACACACTGCGTGGACATTAGACCTTTCTTCCTTTTTGAAGTACAATGACATGTTTATTTAATTGAATTGATATTCTGCACAGTTTTGCTGATGTTATGCTTCGCAGACTATGGACAAGGAAAGACGTCACAGTGTTGGACTTTAAAATTAATAATTTATAAGCTGCACAATTCATCTAGTAAACAATTACTGCAGCAACAGGACAAGAACATCATGTGTACTAATGCAAAGTCAGTGTTTTATTTTGACTGAATATCAGTAATATAAACTTTATTAAGTGTATTAATCAGGGGAACCTTAAATGACCCAAAGTTTTACAAGGATTTGTAAAGTTCTATAGTAAATTTAAAATAACTTGTATAACATGTTTAACATATTTGTAAAATCAGCAGAGTGCCCTACTTTCTCATGAGCCTGATAATAATAGAAGATAGTACTAGATCAGTACTGTTCAAGCTAATATCCGCGACCAGATCATTTTTACAGAAAGTAATTAATTTCTCTCTGATTGACCTGGCCTGGCCTTATATCCTGTCAGAGGAAGGTCACAGGTTCCTGCACATAATGCTGTGGAGGAAAATGTTTTTACACCCATTTCACTACAATAGTAGAGAATCATGTTAACCGCTTCACACACACACACACACACACACACACACACACAAGCGCCCAAATACACACATCCTGTAGGTCGTCCAAGCATTTGACCACGAGAGTTGAGCTTAAGCTCTGTATTTAGGCTGCAGGTGTTTAGGATGGATCGGTTTAATGTGGAGAAACTGTGTGTGTGTCTTTATACTGTACGTGTGTGTGTGTGCTTTCACAGGTATTGTGTTGCAACTGGTCGCCTGCCCCTGAAACACTGAGTATGCTACCAACCCCTTCCTAGTAGCCCTGAAAGGAAACAGAGGAGAAAAGGCTAGATGATTAGATGGATATCATAGCTTTAGACACGTGTAGCTGAGACTTGATGAGTAAGGTGGAGAGAAGTGTATTTGTGTGTGTGTATGTGTATGTGTGTGTGTGTGTGTGTGTGAAGGTGAGGAGGAAGGGGTGAAAGGGAAGCTGATGTATATCAAATGAACAGAGAGGAGGTCTGTAAGTTGAGCCTTGTATTTTTTCCCCCTGCTTTGTGTGTATGTATATGTGTTTTTGAGTGTGTGTGTGTGTCTGTGCTTGTGCGTAAGGGGCAGGGGTGGGGGTGTTTTGTTGTTCTCTTGGAGTGAATAGAATGGGAGTTGATAACAGTGTGCGTAAAGATAGGAACAGAGGTGTGTGTGTGTGTGTGTGCGTGTGTGTGTGTGTGTGTGTGTGTAGGTGTGCGTGTCTGCGTGCACGCGTGTGTAAGTGTGTGAGGGCTGTGTTCAAGCACCACCTAGTGCTCGAGTGTGGCACCTCACCTGTGAAGTAAATCATAACACCTCAACAGTTCCAATCAGGAGTTAAAGCTTGAAACAGTCTTATTGGATGATACATTAAATATGAGCATAAAAATGTTGGATATTTAGATCTCATTAATTTAGAAATGTTTGAACTGTTTAAATGTCAAAAATAAATATTGTGGTAATAATATAGGTTTTGCAACATTATATTAGTTGTTAACCTTTTACATAATCTCTCAGAACTTGTATTAGTATTGCAAAGATAAGTACAATTATCACCATAATGATGCAACAGAACAGATAATGCACATGTAAAATATCAATATGGTAATATTATATAGGTAATTTGTTTTTATAATGTTCAAAAATGCTTCAATATCATCATAATGCTATAGAAACATTAATGATGTGACATGGCCCTTGGAGAGGAGAATACTACAGAAATCGCTCCCACATAACACCTTCTGACTATTGTAAGATTTCGGGGCTATTGTGAGACGGGGATAATGTCACAGTCGATTCTTCACTCATCTGACAATCACCACCAGCCACCAGATAAGAGGCACGAGGAGAGCCCGGGATAATTATGGCACACATGGCTTAGCAAACTTTCCCCCGTTTCGCCCCGCTCATTTCAATGTGCCCTTGAATACAGTATACTGTCAACACACATCCATCGCAGTCGGCTTACTCTAACTTAGCACCACAGCCCCATCAAGCCCTTCCAAACAGGCTGGTGACAGTGATGTGAGGCTGTCGTGCTGGATCAAGGTAATTCAGTCTGAGCCCCCGCCCCATCCCCTGCCTCCCCGCCCTCCAACAAACC
>NTHP01000085.1:322836-351071 GCA_003416845.1 Oplegnathus fasciatus | reverse complement strand
TTTTACAGGGTACTGGGTATGCATTATGACTCTGTTTTGAATGGCTTCAAAGACATTTCTTGAATGATTAAAACACCCAAACAAATACAACCAAGAAGATGATATGTCAACCTCAACACGTCTCCATATCTACTAAGAAGGAAAGGATTTAGTAATATAGCAACTTGGTCTGGGCTGAGAAGATCACCTCACACTATAATGTATTATTGCTCTCAGTGATTTAAAATTGTGATTTCTGAAACGTATCTTCTAAGATATGATCTCTCTTCATTGTCAGCCCTATCAGTTCAGGATTTTGTTAATGCAATCTGCATTGTAGAAAACTTTTTCCTTTAAACAGATGTTCAACAAACACAATCCAGTTGTGTGGTTTCAGTATGATTCAAGCATCCCTGAGAGCACTCATTCAAAACTGCAGGGAGAAAGACAGATATGGCAGAGCAGTGAAGATCCATTCAAATATGATTATAACTGAATTAATAGACATTGACGTTTGTGTTTGTTCCAATGTGGTGAACAGCCCAGCATTTCCTGCCAATGGGCCCATGGATGACACTAATACCTTGTAATCAAAGGAAATGTGTATAGCTCCACAACCATTACATTCAGATTTTGTCTCTCTCGTTTTCTTACTTCACTCTTGTTTGTTTCGGTGTAATGCAGATCAGTTCTGGGTTTATTTTCTACCCTCAAAGCTGAATCTTTTATTTGATTTGCGGTAGAAAAAAAAAAAATCATCATCCCGGTGAAATTACATCCACATGGCAGAGGCTCTGAGCTCGTACTGTAGCTCGGTTGGCATTGACAACAGCCATGCCACGATGACAAAACAAGGTTAGGAACAACTGAGGAGTTGTTTTCCAGAACACTAAGCTTCTATTTTAGGTAATAAATTATTAAATGAAGGCCATTACTCATTATGTTTAAAATATAGAAACATTTAGAACAGGAGTGCTTGATTCACTAATGCGTTAATACTTCAACTCTTTTTTCATGGGTGTTAAGGAAGGCAGTTAAGATCAAAGTAGCATAACTGACTGTTGCTAAAAAAAATCTTAGAAAGTGTAAAAATGTGATGGTGCTTGGTACTTGTGATGCGATTCATTTACCCCTTAAGGATTTGCATGCATACCGTGCTAAACTTTTCTTTGTTCAACATGCATGTATGTAGAAAGTTTATATATAAATATTTATACATTTTTACAGAGTGCAAAACACCGACATTACAAAGTTGCAAGGCGCTCCCACTTAATCATTCATTGTGTCCTCTTCACCTCAGGATGTGGTTGACACGGCATGAAGGGATCTAGATGCGCTCTCATATCTATCACTGAGCGACTTTTCTTCCTTTTTCTTCTCTAATACCTGTGAAGACAGTTCACCCTCAGGAAAGAGGCGGCTACGTTTTCACCTCTTCCGAAAGCGGAGGGGGGAATTAACCAGTTGAAAGGTTATGTGGTAAGTCAACATTAGCTTTTCGGCTTATCTCAGTGATTGAGCCCTATAATTATATGATACAACTCTGAACTGTTATTGGTGGAATCCTTGTCTCTTTTTATCCTTTAACTTTGACAAAATAAACCTCTGAAGTAACTTGCTTTTCATGAATACATGACTTTCTGTTTGAACTAGTAACTGCTAATTTGTTTTTGGGTCAGTTAAGTAATAAAATACACTATTTGCATTTGGGGCGTCCTGGTAGTATGATGGACTGGAGGTGTATTTAATGTCTGCTTGCAACATTGTGTTTTTTTTAACTTAAGCTTTTGTATTCCCAGTAACTGTCATTGTTTAGCATTTAATCACACAGAAATACCCTTAGGGTAATCTTTCAAAAATGATATCTGTATAGGGAGCCATAGTAAAAGCTTAAAACTCATAACCTTAATGGGGCCATTTTCTGAACTAGAGCCCCTATAATCGACATCTTAGTGGATTTACCTCATGACAATGCAAGGCAACTATACAGCTCTTAATCCTTGAGAAAACAATCTTGGTACAAACGGAGTCTGTATTATTGCTAATATTCACTATTTACCTTAGAACTGGGACATGATGTCCCCCACTGACACTAATCCACAATAAATAAAAGTCTTTTCTGTTAATATTTACAAAGTCACGAAAGAAATAGGTCGGTGTCCATCTGGATTTAATAGAGATAGAATTCTCTTGCTTAGGACACACAGTAGGATGACAGAAACCACCCCTGCCATACCATAAAAAAAACATTTGTTTGTTACACTTTTTCACATGATGAAGGGACGTGGGATATTCTTTCAGCTCAGTGTTTACAGCAGAGTCAAAGATGGCATGCTCTGTGTGCTTTTTTTCTGTACTTTGACTAAAAGACATAGTTACATCGGCATGTGTTAGCTTATGTGTTTGTGTATCTGTTTACTCAGAGGACCTCGTGTTGCCTTGACACCCCATAGTCAACCAATAACTAAATAAATACATTTCTACAATGAAAGTCAAGATTCATCCAAGATCCAGCAGGAGCCTATCCCGCCATGCAATGGGTGAAAGGCAGGGTACGCCCTGTGCAGGTTGCAATCTATTACTCATTCCAGTGTAAATACTTGAAGAAGAACACTGTCAAACAAAACACATGGCGTGATGAAGTCAAATGACACGTAATTATCATATTGTTATAATCATATTGGCAATAAAAGTCAGTAAATATGGAACACATGTCAGCAAAAAGTTAAGCTGAGTTTTGGAAGCGTTTTTCATTTTCTTTTTTGTATTCTTGTGTTAAGGCTTACCACAGCCGCCAGTGTGCAGTCAATCGACAACCAGTCATTGTCTGTTGGAGACTTCTGCTTGTACTCCATTACCTGCTTGCTGTTGAACATAGCTCATTAAATCTCACTTTTCCATACCACTTGTCCGAGTAAATAAAGTTGTTGTTGGCGCATGCTGCCTTCATGATCTACTCTCTCTCGCTCTCTCTCTCTCTCTGTCTTTCTCCCTCTCTCTCTCACTCACCACGCAGTGTTTGGAGGTAATTGAAAATGTGATCCATGAAGTCACAAGCGCAATTTAACTCAAAGCCTACCCATGTTAGCGCTTTCACTCGTAACAGGTCAAAGAATGAAATTAATTTTTAAAAAGGCGACCCATGAAATTGCACTATGATAGATGGGGTGTAAAAGCAATATTTTAATACATTTATGGCTATATATTTTCCATCCCCCTTGACGTGGAAACACCACTTCCCTGTGTTGAAAGATAGAGTGTTATTTGAGTTCATTTGGAGAATGGGAGAAAGTGTAGTATCAGTGGGGTAAATTTTAAGTAAAGGAATACGTTCTTGTGAAAGAAGAACTCTTGCAGTATTTAAACCCCTTCACTCTTCACTTATAAGCATTTAAGTTCATTATCAACTCTAAGAAGAATACAATGTGTACAATAAAATGGTAATATACAGTGCAAATTTACATTACAGTTTTGTATGTACATGTTAAAAATGCTCTGAGCTGAAATCATAAAATAATTGGGTAACCATAAGATGCAGATAGCAATGATGGAGTTTTGGCACTATTTACACAAGTTGGGCATCTGTCATTTTATCAACACTTATTCAAAATGACCAGCTCTATTCTGTTTGTGATAACATGTGCACAGCCTGTACATGGGGGTAAGTCAAATGTCAGAAGGTCCAGGGCAGAGGGAAAAAGCAGCAATCGGTCAGTCGTGTCTGTTGGGAATAAAAGGCCCAAGTATGTCAGTAAGTAAGCATGACATATTTTAGAATAGCAGTCCACGTCTGAGACCATTTCAACCTCGTAAGTTCACATCACCTGCCCAAAGACAGCTCTCCATAGCAGCGTTCCTATTCTTAGAAACCTTTTTTCCATACAGGACCTGGCTGATACAGTAAAGCCAGAGCCAATCTGCAGACCTCTCAAAGGTCCCTCACCAACTGTCACCTCCACACCTCAGAGAGGAGGCGAGGGCGATGTGGAGGATTGTGGAGGAAGACCAAGGTGCTGAAGGGGCAGCTGCCTTCGCTTCGGTCTGAGTCCTCTGACCCACTTTCCCACCTCTTCCACCTCCCATGAATTCCCCTCCGCCATCTCCTCTCCCGCTTTCTCGCTCAAGATTAATGGTGTGAACCCAAACCTGCTGGCAAACTGGGTGTAAGGAAGATGTCTGAGGTAAGGCCTGACAGAAGTTTGGAGTGCAGGACAGGAGTGCTGTGTGGTTGTGTATGACCACTTTGTGCTCAAATAAATATGGCAGGTCCATGGGGACTGTCCTCACGGTGAAGACATCTTGTTGCAGGAGCGAGCAAGGAGCTGCAGCTCATATTTCACTCTCTCTGAGCTGCCGAGTTCTCTGTCTTTCACTCTTTCTGTCTCTCCGCCTTGGTGCCTTGAGGGGGAAAAGGCAAATTCTCAAGGCCTGAAAGTATGTGAGAAGACTTGGTTGGACAGAAGTTCAAGATGTCATAGGGGAGAAGTTGTGTTTCAACACGAAGCCTTGTTTGTGCTCATCAGCAAACCTGTCAGGAGGCCGTTTGATGTTGTATTTGGGTGATGTCCTCAGGCACTGTGTTTGTGTTAGCTTCCATATGGATTAGCTTCATATAACTCGGCCTTGCCTGAGATTATCCATCAATAGAAGGCGCAGCAATGCCGGTGTCAAACTCATCCACAATCTCTTATATTCACATATATTCCTATGCACAGGAAAAAGGTGCCCTCACTGGGACTGGAATTAATGACAAGGTCCAAGAGGAATTCGTCAATATAATTACTCCGGGGGGAAAAAGTTTTCTACAGAGCAGAATGTTTCTCAAATCACCACCATACCTCCACCTGCATAATTGATAAAGTCCTCATGATTAAGCTAATGAGGCTCAGAGCTTAAGCCCTATCCAACAGCCCCTAATTACAAATATGTAATATCCCCCCTCTGCTTCAATTAGCATTAGAACAGAAGGTTAAGAATCATTCAATATTCATGCGGACGGTGAACTTCAAGGTTAAGGAGACTGGTCATTTAACCTCAGCTTTAAGATAAAAGTCATTTTCCTTAATTGTCTTGATGAGAGCCACTAACTATATAGCTGTGGGAGGTGCTTCATCAACTTTTAGCCAGGTAAAAGCGAAATATCATTGCCTTATTACCTTGTTCTACCTTTGGTGTTCGGGGGATGCTTCGCTTGTTAAAGGGTCTTGAGAATATCTGAAACGTTCATACACTTTGAGATGAATTACTGGGTTTTGGTTTAGTGTTTTAGATGTTTGAACTGCTTTCAGGTGTTGTGCTTTTGCTTGTATTTCTTTGTTATCTATCACTTCACATATTTTCCTTTACCTGAGCCAAACAGGTGTGTGACGTAAGGTAGCCGAGCTGTCAGACTTGAGGAGAGATGGTTTCTGATTGACACCCCTGGAGGCGATAGGCGTAATGGTGCATCATGGGAAAGCTCTCTGCAGACTTGTAAGGACCTCTCTCTTATGCGATGAAGGCTCAATGAAAAAAGGGATCATATGGCAAGGTGTGCGTGCGTAGGGATTTGTGTTTTGTGCAACATACACTACCTTGTACATAGATAAAGAGTGTATTTTTCCTATATCTGCTTTGTCTGTTGCTTTTGATGGGTCAGGGTACATTAAAATGGGTAAAACGAGTATGTATCAGTATAAAACAATGTATGAATTTAGCTGGTGTTCTCAGTATGAGCTTACAATTTTAAGTATTATTGTAGTCATCATTTTCATATTTATTACTGGTCTATAGTGTGGCATTAGAGTTGCATGGAACAGGAGCTTTAACTTTGGTCTTGCTTGAGTCCACCTCCTCCAGAATGTGTCTGACCATTGACTGGGGGTTTGATGGGGGACTGCATTGGCCTTGTGTCAGCAGTGGAGACCACAGAGCAGGGCCTGGGACTCAGAGACTGGGCTTGGAGCCCATAGCCTGGAGGCTGTAGGCCCGGGACTGCACCCGCTGGCCTAGACCAGCCCAGCCCAGCACAGCCTCGACCAGCCCATCCCAGCTCTGCTCAGCCCCCTCCTCCCTGTGGCCTCCCTGCACCTTCACCAGCTGCGCTTTTCTGGCTCCAGCTGCTAGGTGTATATGTGTGTATGCTGCCCGCCCCTTCCGTACCCCCTCTTTCCCCTCCATCTCTTGCTTTTTCCTTTTCTGGTTTTCCCTCGTTCTCTTATTTTCTCGTTCCCGATTTGTCCTCTCACTGTGTCTGCCTCATCCTCTCTTTTTTTATCCTCTCTGCCTCTCATCCTTCCCTCCCTTGCCAGACACAGGGGTTGTAATAGTGCCCAGCAATTACTGAGTTGGCATGTGCTGCATTGTTTACTCACAGTCCTATTCCTACTGGACTTTATTAAAACACCATCTGCCGTCAGCTCTGGAATGGTAGAAGAGGTGGTGAAGGAGGAGATGGAAGAGGAAAGCAATGGGAGAAAAGCGATAGATTTGGCTGCAGAATGGAAGGAGAATGGCTGGACTCACGTGGAGAGAGCGGGCTGCCACGGTGGTCTCTTGTCGGAGGGACATCGACTGTACATGAGACCGAGGAAGCTAAATGAGATTTTTGGTGCAAACAAAGGGTCTGGTAATGGGAACAAACTAAGTGAGTGTGAGTTCCAGGACACAAGGATCCAAGTTTTTGGAACAAATTATGCAGTCTTTCTAGGCCTCGAAAGTGCATGACAATGTGAAATGCGTAAAACATTTTTAACTAGTAAAAAGGGTTTATTACTACTGAATAGATAGTCCTTGGTCCACAATTGTGAATTTCCAGATCGCACTTGACCAAAGGAACACCAAGGCAGATGAGAGATCAATCATCAGGTCTGTCAGTAACACAGAGCGACTCAGGTGCTAAATAGCATGTGGGATAATAACAGCATGACCACGTCTGTTTATGAACACTCACACAACCTCCTCTCACCCACACACACGTGCACATATAGAGCCATGCTGGGTAATAATGCTGTGGGCCCGCCTATGTAATGACATTCTGATGGTTATTTCATTAGCTGTAATTTGTTATGGGACCTGCCATTTCGGACGAGAGCCTGGATTGATTGGATAGTCATTGAGAGGAGGCGGGCTGGACCCACTACAAGCTGGATCAATTAGTCAATTATTGCAGAGGCTTGGTGTGAACAGTTATGGCATATAGTGAGTGTGTGTCTGTGTGTTCTCAGGTGTTTCTGTATTGTACTGCGTGTTTCACATACTCTAAATGTGATGACAATTTTTTTTTCCCTAATACAAAAAACCCCTCTGTAATTTTCTGGTTCGGCAACAAGTCCAGTTTTCCAATTGCAACTGAATGTTTTGTTTCTAGATTCAATTACAAAATCAATATATAATAGTACATGATGCATTTCTTATATCAGTTTGGGGCAAAAAAGTACATTAAGACTGAAGGAAAGATATGAATCACAGGGATAATACACAAAACATTTTAAATAAAAATTAATTTTCAAGGTATAGTCCTGAAAGGAAGTCTCCTTGTTGCCCCGAAAATAATGTCAAAAAAGTAAGTGAAATGTTTGACTTACAGTATTTGTGGCTACATCTGTAGCTTTTACTAAATGAGGCCCATCATAATAAGAAGCAATGTCTCGTTAAGTTTTGTAATTTATACAAGGCACTGGAGCAATCATTGTCAGGCTATTAAACTAATCACATGCTGACCGTTTAACAGCCAAAGCTGATCCTTTATGCTGTCCACACAGGGTACAATCTAGTGGCTTGCAGTGGATGTTTATTTGTGCTCCGGAAATGTCTGTGGGGATCAATGAGGTGGAAGACACAAGCACACACACAGAGATACATGCGTAACATACAATTATAAGGTCTTTCTGGATGCTCTGTGGTCAGTCTGCTGCACAAAACTCCCTTATTGTAATTGGATGCATATTCTGTAGGAAAGTGAAGGCCGGCTATGGGAATATGAAGCGAGGTTAAGGAGGAGCACTTGTTTAGGAAGCTGTAGCTGCAGCTGGGCTGTACAGTGCACACGGGGCCTCATTTGTACATTGTGTACTGTAAATCAGCTCCGTGTCTCTGCTGATGTTTGCAACAGAGAGAATCTGGGCAGTATGAGAAACACTGAGGATAATGAGGGGAGAAAAATCAAATCAAAATGTGATCATAAAAATCACAAAATGTATTACACACTTGCACACATTACTGCACATAATACTTGTTGACCAATAGGATTAGTATTTCGAGTCCTGTGTAATATTTTACACTAAACTGTAGAAACAAATCCGTAATGTTAAATTGTTATAATCATCAAACTAAATCCCTCATGTTTAGTGAACATTGCTAAATTAGTGACTACCAAAAGGGATATTATAAACTTAACATAAACTAAACTTTTAGATTTTCTACTTGCCAGACTACAATTTCCATACAGCATGTACACATTTGGCATTTTCTTTACGGCAGAATATAATATCACTGTAGGGGATTGACCAGAGTCATGATCCGTTTTTATTGATATGGATATATTCAGTTGCAAATGAGGTAAAATAGATACAAAAGCCACATAAGGTGGAAACAAAAATCCCATCTCAGGCATAGACAGCAGACATCACGCTTGCAGTCATGAGTTATTCATGCATTAGAGATATTGTAGATTGACAGCACAATTATGTCAGAGGGTATTACGCATCAGCAACCATGTCGTGCCCCCTGGACGGGCACATACACCACACTACAGACAGAAAACAGGAGGGCGTCTGAGGTGAATTCTTTCTAGCTGGAAAAATCGCAGTACTCTAAATACTAAAACCAGCTTACAGATAAAACCATGAGAGTTGGGCAAAGCAGCAAAATCAGTCAAATCTGTTTCAATATTTGGATAGACACCCAACGGAAAGTTTGAGGGATGTGTTAATTTATCTTAAAAGTGAAATGTGTCATCTTTTGCAGCAGCATGAGTTTGTTAATAATTAAAACTAAAAAAGCACGATGCCTCTGTATTACAGACTGAGGGGAGGGCAGCTTGGACGTGTGTGTGTGTGCCATACCACACAAGCAGACCCTCTGTGGCAGCCCTCAGCTGGTGATGTTGTCGGGGGTAGGAGGTCAAAGGTCAGACCAAGGTTCATTATGGCCTGCCATCTTTCAGCCGCCACAGACGCCAACACCCCACTGTCAGCAGCACTGCATGACACAAAAAGATCAAATGAAGGATTATTGTCATTTAGACACAATACATGAAGAGTTCCATTAACAAATGGGAAAATGAGAAAACTACATCAAAATGTTGGCTGACTGTGAATTGTTATAAAGATTGTTACTGTAGCTCTTAAAATAATGGTTATTTTTGATTATACAGTGTGTTTTGTGAAATCTTGATTATTAAAGATCTGGTAGCTCATTTTTCAAACAACATACAGTTTGGTCATTTTTCTTGCAGTAATCAGTAAACTCTGTTCTATAAACTGTTCTGGTCATACTGTGCAATTCAAGCTTAGCAAATTAAAGAGAAATAACTAATATTGAATAATTTCATTGAATAATAAAATACAAGATTCACCTGCTCCTGCTTATATGGAAACTGAGCACCCAGGCCAAGAGAGGATACAGTAAGTGTACCATTAAACACAGAGGTGTCGTACACTTGTGTACAGTAGAGTGTACTTATCTTTAACAAGAGTGAAATCACTGTCTCTTAAAACAACGCATACTGTTTTATAGGTCACATCAGAGCTGCGTTCAAAGCAAGCATCCACCACAACAACAGGATGGGCAGCTCACCACTTCCTCCTCCGGTTTATTTTACTTCCTCTATTAACTCTATTTTATTTACTATTAGGTCGTCATGGATATTGTGTATGATGCGAGTAGATAAACAAGCGGGAACGTCTGTGTCAACACTCTGACAGTTTAACACATCTACAGAAACGCTGACACGTATTTTCAATACACGGTGTTGAAAACATGTAGTTAGCTTGTTGATTATTTTTGGCAGAGGGATGTGGAATAATTACATATTATTATCAACAACCTATAATTTGATAAGCTTTTAGTGCAACAACAACAATCCCACAATAAAAAGGGACAATAAGTCAGTATCATCATGTGCACCTTATCAGATATTAAATGGATTGATGCAGCCGCTGTTAAAACATGAAATGGGATTCTGTTAACTGTACCACTCTGCCCTCTCTTCTTGTAAATCCACCAGAGTAACCATTTGCTGTAAATGTAAAAGTTTATATGCATTCAAGCTGTGTTCTGTCATAAGTCCATCCCTGGCTGTGTAGCACAATGTCAGCATTTCCCTATCCTTAAGGAAATGGAGAGAGACCAGCTGAGTCGCTTTTTGTTACACTTTTATTTAACGTTGTAAAGTGTTAGACGCAATTTTAGGTGAGAAACTGCGCTTTAAGCCCAAGCATTAAAAACAAATACAAGAATTCAATTATCACTCAGCACAGTTCATCAGCCAGTGCGACAGGGAGTTAAAAGTAACAAGGCTGGGGTGTCTAGCGCAGTGTCAGCATGTCTCTATCACCTCAGTGATGGAGAGGCCAGCTGAGGATGGACTCTTGTGGCCTGGGACATGTTCCTCCACCCCGTCGCTCCCCATCCTCCCCTCCCTTCGTCCCGCATGCCCTGCCTCCTACAAGCACCTTTTGTGTGGGCTAAATGGGACTGGATGCACCCCTTTAACTTTGATTTCCATTTTCCATTGTCTGACCATTGACGGGGAGGGTGACTCCATCTGTGCCTGCCTTGCGTGGTGCCACCCTTTCAATAGGCATATGCTCCACATGTAAGAGCCCTAAACTAGCAAAAGAATGGGTGGAAGGAATAATGATATACAAGATGGGCCCCTCACTTCATAGAGCAAGCGCGAGATTGAGAGATTGAGGAAGAGGGAGAGAAAATACTCCATTCATCAATTTATTGTATGGCCCTTAAAACTCTACAGCCTTTTTATGTATATTCAAGAGCGCAGAAGAGATTACACAAAAGCCCCCACTGAACTGATGGCGTTTTAAATTGCGGTCAAGCTGCTCCACTCGCCTCCTGAACTGTGCTCAAAATGTGCACGTGTGTTTTACATGAAGGGAGACGCAGCTTGCCCCGCCACCGGACACAATGAGAGCCCCACAGAACAATTGATAACTGTTAACTGAGGTGGCGCGCCGGGTCAGTTTTGACTTGGAAATGTGCAATATGCTGTGAAAACAGCCCCTTGTGTTCACTCTCCCCCCGTCAGATCTTATCTCCACATGTGATAACACCACTTAAGATCTCATACAGTAACACACATTAAGTCATTTCCCTCTCCAAACAAACTGAAGAGGAAAGTCGGTGAAAAAATAGAAAGTGAAATTTGGTACTAGATTGTTATTAGCCAGTGTTTTTTCTGTTGATTTTTATCTGCAAGCCTGATTTTGATTCTCTATTTTTTCTCATGTTAGGATTATATTTGTCTTGAAACCCAATTTAGCTGAAGAGAAAGAGGCTAAGACAGGGTGGGAGGAGGCGAAGCTCATGGCTTAATTTGCCTTCCATTCCACTTCATTCATTTACTTATTCATTCATTGCCTCTTTCTCCCTGTCCATCAACCTTATCCTAATCTCTCTCTTTATCCCTCTCCTCCTACTCTTTCCTTGACACCCACTGCCCCCACACTCACCCCAACGCTGTCCAGCCCCACCCCTCGCCGCTCCTCCTGTTCAGTTAGAAGGCTCTATCGATTACAAGCCTGTCGTACAAAACGACCTAATGGAGGGTCAGCTTTAATGTGAGGGGCGGGGGGCCCCAGTCTTGGTAGGAGCTGGGCCTGGTTTTAAACACCCCTTCTCCTTCCTTCTCCTCCTCCTGTGTCCCTGCTCCCTCCTGCTGGGCTCCACCTTGTCCCTCTTAGCCCCTTTCCATTGGAGAGTGGGGCCATGAAAAATCAACAGCGGAGCCATCAATCCCCCCCACCCTCCTCCACTCCCTTTACAAGGCCCACCGCCGGCTGCAGCGGCTGCCCATGTGCGAGGGTATTTAGTGGGGGCCTGAAAGCTGAAAGGAGAAGCGCCTGGATCAAATGTGTGGGGGGGTGAGGGAACAGAAGGAGCCCTCTCAGGAGGGGTGCTGAGGCCCCGGCTCGTTTTATAGACTCCCCTGAAAGAACGTGATTACAGATCATTATCCAATTGAAGCAGATTGATGGGCTGGGGTCAAAGTAATATAGCTCATGGTAGCTCGGCGAAAGGGGAGGGGTGATAGGAAAGGACGGAGGGCAGCGCAGAAGTGTGGGGTGAAGCAGGGGGGTTTGCAGACAGGGTGAAGATGGTATAATGACCGGATTGTCACCAGCGAATGGAGTATGGGAAGGGGGAGCGGAGCGGAGAAGGAGAGGGAGGAGGAGGAGGAAGACCCAAACTTGTCGAATGAAAGACTAGGGCTTTTCTTTTTCAGGAATGGGTTGAAGTAGTACAACAAGTGCTGATGGAGAGGAGAGATTCTGGATTGGCCTTGTCACTCCAGAGGGCAGATAAAGAGATCTTTATGTGGAGGGGAGGCAGGAGAATTTGTCCAGGGTGATTTGGCTGTGTGTCTCCTTGTAAATAATGGGGTTCATTCTTTTCTTTTTCTACTGAAAGAATCAAGATTGAATCAAGAGTTGTTACAAAATTAGACAGCTGTTGGATTTTAAAACGGTATACTGGCATGCTTTTCAAATTTAAGAACATTTACCTAATCAGAAAATCGGTATCCGTGTATTTAGACATTACACAGTATTATTTAGTGAGCGGGCCCAGATTCAACAAATAAATTATCTTTATACAAAAGCATTAAATGTCTGTATTTTCATGATAACAATCACAATCTAAACTTCCTGTTTTAAAAATTATTACTCACTCTTAGATTAACAAGTTTCCGAAAGTTATTTTAAGCATAGGTGAAGATGGTGTCAACATTTTTTTTTTTTTACATTGAGTAAGTCAATTACTGCCGTGAGCTAATGCCCTGACCTCTTTTTTTTACAATCTTTCTATAGCTTGTGTAGCATTCGCCTCAAACTGTTCTCTTACATAATATTGTGCATTACAATGCACGATGTTCCTGACCTTTCTGATGCACTGGAAAGCTAGATCTCAGATGATTATCACCGTTCAACAGCCAAGAGCACAGATCAGGTTCTCCTGCTGTTTGGATGTACACGATGATGGCATATCTGCTGAGCTGTTTATAAAAACCTCACATGACCTCATGTGTAATTTCAAATGAATTAAACAATAGCAGTGGCAATAATAGAGTGTTTTGCACTTGTTGGATGCCACGGTGTTAGTCATAGGTTGGATATGTACAGTTTTATTGCCAAAGGCAGAGAAATTTTGATAGTCAGGAGAAGTGGATTTGAGATTGTATCAGTTGTTCTGTCAACCCACAATGAGGCTTCCTGTAGTTTTGTGAAAAAATAACAGCTCACATCCCTTTTAATCAACTCACACACACATTCATGCACATGAGAATCACGCCAACATGCCACGAGTTGGTATGTCATGGCGGTTTACTGTATGTTACATCTATGAATCTGATGCATTCATTAATGGTTTGTTAGCAGGATCGCGGTTCTGTAGATGTGCCAGTGGACTGGAGTCTTGTGACAGGGAGCGTCTTCATCCACAATAGGGGGCTTATGGGTAATGGCTATGGCACTGAATAGCCTTTTGATATTGGCCGAGACAAAGTGTCCCTAAATTGTCCTTGCTTTCAAGATTTGCAGATGTAAAAANAAAAAAAAAAAAAAAAAACCCTTGAAGACAGCATGAGCATGTTTCAGATCAAGCTTGACATTTCATTTCTTCGCTTGGGATATTTTAAACAAAATGGATCCTAAGTGATGCAGAACTTTGGGACTTTAATCGGACTTGACAGATGCACTTGCTGTCCGTGTCCGCTCGGCATGCAGGAACTGGCACACGGTAATTACAGTGAATGTGTGAGAGCGTAAAAAAAACAACATCTTAAAAGGTTCACAACTTTGCTCTGTGCAGCGTTTGCGTAATTATTGGATTAATGAAGAATGCACTCATCATCAGCGGCTGTGACGCATAAAAAGGGGCACATGCTGTACATTTAGGAAGCGCTTTGTGCATCTCCTGCTCATTTTGAGATGATGTGAATTTGGAAGGCAGTGCTGGGGCAATCACATGTGTGCGGTAACAGCACACACAACAGCTTCAATACACACATATTGCTCATGTTTGCACATGCATACTATGTTTATATTTATAGTCCTGTAATCCTTACCATACTGTTTTCTTCCAAGTTATAAGCTGTGATTTCTGAGGAATTTTTGTAAATGAATGTCTCCTAAGAGAGGAAAGTCAGTCGGGCAGACAGAAATACAGGCCGACAGAGAGTCGTAGGCTTTTAAAGCAGCTAAAAGCCATGCTTCCTCTGTTTTTGCCCAGACTGGCAACTGACACTGAGCAGACTGACCCATGTGATTACATCCTCAGAGAGAGAGCGTGCATGTTTGCATGCGCAGATGTACTGTCTGCGTGTGTGTGTGTCTGTGTTTTGGCTGTAAACTTCCATAAATATGCTGTCTAGATATTTTTTCATGTGTGTTGTGGAAAAAGAGTGGGTGATGGTGTGTTTGTGTGTGACTCAGCCCAGCTTTGGGAACCAGCCACACCAGGTGGATCTGATTGAAACTTCATTTTGGAGCAAAGGGCGAAAACATCGCTGGATGGAACTGAAGAGAAGATGCTTTCTTGATATTTGAAGACCACAATTGAAAGATTGTTTTCACTTTTAAGGGGAAAAAAGTGACTTCATATTCATTACTCAAAGCCTATCCTCGTGTAATTCTTCAGTGAGCCAATGTCTCAAGAAAAGAACTTCAAAAATGTTCCATAGTTTCTCTTTCATGTCGGCAAACCATTCAGTAGGAGTATTTGTAATTCTCTTTAGTTGGTACCTATCTCATATTAGCATGAAACCTTTGATTTGTGTTTGTGCTGGATATTCATACAGGCAGGGAGAAAATGATCAAGCACCAGGCATCGCTATAGGTCAGACTGTAATTGTGAATTCTTGTGGACTAAAGCAATTGATCTTTGATGAAACCACTCCGTTACATCTCTACATGTCTTTGATACTGACCTCTTTTTCCAACATTCAAACAGAGTCAGCAAACACCCAACACTATTGTAAATTACGAGCTGCTGTTGCTGTGCATTTACCTGAAAACAAAGTGATAAGGATGATCACGGAGGCCAGGCTTTTTTGAAACACACTAGAGCTGTTTCTGTTTGAGACATAAAGGCCTGAAGCATCATCAAACAGCACACTGCTTTCTGGATCACAGCAGCAACTATACACTATATAATGTGTGTGTCTTGCATTGTATGTGCAAGGGAAACATGAAAAATAAGAATTTACCCTTCATTCATCAACTGCATCTCATTCTTATTAGGTTAAATAAAGTTATGATTTTAAAAAATGTCAGATCACAAAGTTAGTCAGTCTGGTAAGTCAATTAAACCATTGCGTAAACAAGTCGTCTTTGAAAACACCACACACTGTAGCTACAGCTCTGCGACCTGCATGCTAAACCCAGTTACAGGCAAGAGAGGAAGCCCTGACTCCCTCTGCGTTACACTTAGTCAGATAATTGGAAATGCGAGGGCATTAACTCCAACGGGATTAAGAAGGGGAATTAAATATGTTAATCCCCAAAATAGGTAAATAGCCTCAGTGATACAATAACCAATTTCTAGGGTTTTCCTCCCCCGAGGACACGTCTGCCTTTGAACGCAACACGCTCACACACAACCAAGCACACGTACACACTCACGAGCAGGCGCACGACTGCACTAGTGCACACTCACACATAAACATGAACACACACGCGTTGCACGGGAGAGCTGGAGAAAGAGTCTCAAGTGTTCCGCAAAGTTCTCCAAGGTCATGCCTGTGGTGTCGTGTGGCCCTGTGGCTGACTCTTGAACCTGTTCTCCCAGGTCTGCCTCTTTGTTCTAGAGATCATTACCTCTGTCGCTCCGCTCTGCTCCGCTCCCCTCCCGAGACCGCTTTGTCGCCATGTGTTCATCTGCCTTGTAATTATAGCACGGTCCTGGATGTCACGGTTTAGGGACTCTGCCTGGGTGTGAGTGAATGTGTGTGTGTGTGTGTCAGGGGACTGAGCGAGCGTGCGAGATGTGTGACTTACATTGTGCTTTTATGCGTGAGCGTGTGGGAAGTGTGCGTGCGTCAGGGATGGAGCGTGGACATCGGTGTTTGTGAGAGCACGGTGTGTGTTTGTGTATGCGTACATAATTTCAATCACCAAAGAAAGGGGCATCATAATTGAATATGGTGCACTTTCTCTTTAAATTATACAAACAGAGGCATCGCCTTTGGAGATGGCAACAGAGCTGGATTTTGATGAGCTACTGTACTTGTGTCAGGGACATGAAACAACTGAATAAAAAGTGTATATTCAAAACACTGACATATAAAGTGCGCCAGGGCATCAGTTGTGGGCAAAAATCAAGTTAAAGTTCCCCACTGAGTTCAAAGTACATTTTTATACACAATTAGTGGAGTACAATTTCTGTTGGAACTGAAGCATATCGAAAAAAACCCCAAGGTCAATTGCTGATCGCCCCTGAGAAACATCATTTTTATGTCTCTGTGTGTCCAAAGATGAATGTCTTAGAGGGGAAGAGAAAATAAGAGGGAGAAAAGAAAACATTAAAAGAGAGAAGTCAATCATTCAAGAATGCAAGACTGTAATGCACCACAGTCAAATTCAATAAAGTCATTATTCCTGGCTTAGCCATAGCAATAGTATTTTTCCTGGATATCCTATACCGCTTATCCCAATTCTTTTCTCTCAGTCGCTCTTTCTCTTTCTCTCACCATTCCTCTTTTCTCAGCTCTGGCTACAGGGCATGTAGGATGGCATCAATACTCTCATTTTGCAACATGAAACCCTCTATTTACTCCAAAGATTCATCTGCGATGGATGTCATTCCGCAACGGCTACCTCCACAAAAGGCAGAAAGCGGCTTCATCATGCCAAACCTCGGCGTATTACCCCTGACATATTCTATTAGGCCGATTACACATAATGATGCCAAATAAGCAGCGAATGAAGAGCTGGGGAGTTATCGCTGCCCCCCAACGGAAAAGAGAAAGGGGGGAGAAAAAAAATGCTCAGCAAAGTTTCTTATCTCAATCCAGCTGAAGGAAGAACCACACACACACAGTCCAAGCTGCACTTATCAGTCATTAGGCATTTAAATGCTTGCCCAGAGAGAAATTAGATTTCTGAGGAGTTAAGAAGATAACCAGTGGCACACTCTTAAAAAGGATGTAGCACTTTCAACACATTTGAGTGGAGTCTGAGACAACACACTTACTGAGTAGCAAGTAATATTACTGAAGCATGTGTTGTAATTAACACAATTTAAATTGTAACACAAGATGATTTGTCTCTAAATACATATTATTACCTCATGCAGACAAAGACTCAAAGGACACTAAAGCTAACAAATTTAACAGTTATTCAAGTTATTACTGCAAAACAAGGAGGTTAGGTTTTTGGTCCCATTTGTTAGTTTGCATGTTTGTTTGTTACAGTAATAGCAGGGTATCTCAAATCTACTTAACAGATTTCAATGACATTTGGTGGAGCCGCGGTCCAAGTAACAAGTAATTAGATTTTGGTGCAGATCAAGTTCCAAGAATTTTTTTTTTATAATTTCCTAAAAATGTGACATACTGTATGTAATTTTTTGGACATTTTCACCATTTTCTTATGAAGTCGTGCACTTACTAGAATGAAAAATACTCTGGCACAAGTATCGTGTGACTGTCTGCCACAATATGTAATTTGATGTAGATCGGGATCCAGATGCGGATTGAAATTTTCTAACCATTTTCTATTATCAAAAATAACAAATTTAGAGGATTGTGCAGTCTTGGCAGAGACATGCGTGTTCTGAGTGCTTTCTACTTCTATAACGGTAATTTCAGTGGGTTTCAAAGTGGAATCCAGGGACCCCCATGAGTCTTGGGGGAGTTCTAGGGATCACCAGACATACTGTAGCAGAATTTCACTGTAACTGAATTCTAAAGTATGAGTATGCTGTGATGTGTTTCCATCACACCACTAAATGCGTAAACTTTATCCCATGGAAACCACAGTCACTACGAATACCGACATAAGCAAGAACAGAAACCCTTACATGACCACCTGGGACAAAATCTCATCAACATGCAGCAACATGAAAAAAAAGCACTGAGCTTATAACAGTTTTTTAATTTTTTCAATTTCCACAAAATATTTCCCCTGTTCATAAAACACGGTGTACTGCTGAGTAGTTGGGTGGGACCATTCTGTGAAGTGTGTCAGTGTTCTTGGAAGAAGTGTGTATTTGTTGTACATCCTCCCTGCTGATAACTACAGCACTAAAACACAAGGCCCTAGCTTACACCACCTCACCCAACACTCCAGGCTCGGTTGTTGCCAGTGGAACAAATTGCGGAGCATTTACCAAACTTTTATTAGGTTCACAAAACAAGATCCCGTGCCATAGATGTGGGCGAGGGGTATTAATTTAGGGAAATGAGCACAGGGTAAATAAAGGCTGTCTGGTTGCCGTCCTAACAGGAAATACTATGCAGGGGACCGGTGAAGGAGGTGGGAGTGAAGATAGGGGGTAGAAGGGAGGGAGGAAACAATTATGACCTCATTTAATAGTCTCTCTCTCTCTCTCTTTCTCTCTCTCTTTCGGCTCCCAGGCAGAGATCGGAAAGGAATGCCCAGTTTCAAAACCGCAAGTCACCTCTGAACATGGGAGCATTTGGCCTAAGTGTTTCCTGTTGCAATAAAAATGTATGTCAAGTATGTGAACCGAGGTTCCTCTGTGCTTAAAGCCTGTTGAGCACACACGTACACCACACACACACACACACACACACACACACATTCACACATACATACTGCCACCACAGTATTTTGGTTTGGAATCCTCCACTGCAAAAATTAGTCCATTATGAACTGCACTGCCACTACCCAAGCACATTGTGATTAAACCGAGCATGGAGTGTGAGGCTAAATGTGTGTGTGTGTGTGTGTGTGTGTGTGTGTGTGTGTGTGTGTGTGTGTTTTGGAGTATTGTGAAATGGGTGGGGGTTACTGTGTGATACAAAGCCCATGCCATTCTGGTGCTGGGCTCATGATAAGAGTTTGGGAAGTCGTCGCATGGTGATAGCCACAGGCACAAATGTGCAAGGGGGCTCCAAGTGCTAATTTTATTCATTTACCTCCCTCTCTGGATAATTGTTTCTGTCAACCAGCGACGGCTTGATAAAGGATTTCACGCCGCTGAAAACAGTTACACGGCTACTTTGGAAGGTGATCGCCAGAGACGATTATATTTATCACCTGCTTTAATATCCATAGTGTGGTGTAAATTGATTCATTCTCCAAGGATCGCTGTCACAGAGAACAAGGTGTGAAGAGTTCTGCACCCAAATAAGACATCTGACATTTGACACATAATACTGCAAAATGAGTAGCGACAAAAATCATACTTACAGCAATGCAGAATTATCACTAAAACTATTACATTGAAATTACTGTCAAAATTTGTCTTAAGTTCATTAATGTTTGTGATTGGATGACACATTTGCACAAACACTCTAACACACATGCTTTCATGCTTGTCTTATCACATTTAATAAAATACACGCTTTAACACAATATCTGTAAGCAAAGGAGTGACAAAAATGTTGAGATTAAAATATTAACTTCACTGCCTGCATTGTAAAGTTCAGTAAAATTAATTACCAAAGAGTACTATTTGTTATT
Source organism: Oplegnathus fasciatus (assembly GCA_003416845.1). NCBI lineage: Eukaryota > Metazoa > Chordata > Actinopteri > Centrarchiformes > Oplegnathidae > Oplegnathus > Oplegnathus fasciatus. The sequence continues at coordinate 331,227 of NTHP01000085.1, read as the reverse complement.
ATTTGTGTAATTAAACAAATTCTTAATACTAAAATGATTTGTATTAAATACTAAAATAGTTAAAATAGTTGAGGTATAATCACGTTAAAATTTGTTGTCACGGTGAACATTTGTTTTTGTTTTTTTTCTAAACCTTTGATTACCCGCAAATCTTTGAAACACAAATGTAAGTACAAGTTCAAAATAAAAGCATGATAATATTTCAACCGCCACACTAAAACTCTCCTTTGAAAAGAAACAAATTTCCTTTCGCACACTGCCTTTTACGAACCAACCACCACCCAGAACCAACAGTCAAGTTGACGAATTTTACAAGATATCTGTCAACAGCAAGCGATAGACATCTTAACAGATTCATCAGCTTCGGCCAATATAAAAGCAAAAAAAAAAAAAAAACTTAACAGTTGTTAGAAGTTGCCCCCAAAATGTCACTCACAAAGCTTTAAAATCCACAGCACACCTTTACCTCAGTAACTGACAGACTCCCGCCCGTTCAAAAGAGTGGCCTGGAAGCTTTCTTCCCCCGAAGTTCAAAAACATGTCGCTCTGCGTCCACTCGGGGAAGCCTGCTTTTATTGGACCCTTTGTGGAACATCCTTTCTTCCCCCTCATCAAAAGAAGGAAAATAAGTCAAGGCGTAGTCGCATTTCCCCCCTCTTTTATTACTATTCTAATAATACTCCATATTTGTTCATGCCTTCATCTTTTCAATGCACTCATTGAATGTGTGTGTGTGCATGCAGGACTATAGTGAGGCATCTGTACTCTAAGCTTCAGTGGGCAAATGCACTGGATGGATAGAGGGGACTCTATCTCATTCTCTTCTCATTCTTTTCCATACCTTTGCTGCTACAGTGTGTGTGAGTGACTTTAACTGTGCTTATACACAAGGTCATATAAATGAAAAGAACGAAGTGAAATAGTACATGTAAGAGAGAGAGGAAGATACAAAATATCTGAGGTTCCAGAAATAGTGGCTTTTAAAGGAGATACAGGAGAGGAAGGGGCCTCGAAGAAGGGATCAGTAATACAGTTTCTGCGTGTGAACATATGTGCACGCGATGTGTGTGTGTGTGTGCAGAAACGTCTTGTTAAAACCATTCCATACTAAAGCAGCTCAGGCCCCTTTGCTCCACAGAGGCCTGCAGAGGTGGTGGTGTCTGTGGAGGAAAAGAGAGGAGGTGAGGTGGAGTGTTCGAGGGGCAGTTCCCTTCGCTGACTGGAATGAATGGTATGGGGCAGTAGTGACCATTCATGCATGCTCCTTTACCTCTCTCTCCCCCTCTCCCTCTCCCTCTCTCTCTCTCTCAGTTGCTGTTCCCCATTTGAGATTTTTAAGCGCAACAACACAGAGAGAGGGAAATGAGAGAGAGGGAAAAGGGGAAGGAGATAAACAAATACAAGACAGAAAAGGGAAATCAAAGAAAGGGAAACGAGGGGAGGAAAGAGAGTAAAAGAATAAGATAGAAGGTATAAGATAAAAGGAAGAGAGAGAGAGGAAGAGAGAGATGCAGGACTCTAGTGACTGGGCCACTGGAGTTGGAGAGCAGCGCAGCGTGAAATAAGGGAGAGGAGCAGCTGAACCAGAAAGAACCCAGGCTGCTCATTACAAAGGCCTAGGCCTGACTTCTACCCTCCACACACTGTAACACACACACACTCACACACGTGAAGATACACAGATTTGCGCAGGAAACAAGGAAACAAAAAGAGGAACTCACGCACATCATAATGTATGCCATTTAGTGGATGCATGCAATGTCACTTGTGTACTGTACACATTCATTCACACACACATACACACACACACACAGGAGTCAGAGACAAATAAATGTAAATTTAAATCTTGTCTCTTTGTGTACTGTAAATTTATTCCACCAACAATGAAATAAATAAATGAAGTTTTACACTTCTGCTGCTGAATACAGAGAATTTATGCAAAGATGTAAAGAATTGCAACAGCAGTCAATACTAGCTAAACTAGCCAGGAGCTGATTATCTGGATCTCCATTTTTTTTTTCTTTCAGATATCGACTCCGTGGAAAGCGTTACACCCGTCAAAAAACTTTGGCAGGCTTTCCAAAAGCACGCGGGGAGACGGAGAGGAGGAAGTCTCTATTCTCATTGTGTGACCCTCCTTTCGCGTCGTGACAGCTGATGAAACATTTGGTGCAACTTGTTTATTTAGATTTGATTTGCTCCCCTAACATTTGAGCAGCTGCCTCTCAATACACGGTTCACAAGCATCTCATTCAAGGGCACAAATAAAGTGTGTCGCCAGACTGGGTGATATTGACTTATAAGCAGAGAGTGTAAATGTTATATCAAATTGTATCACTTTTAATGGGATGGGTGTATCAGTAAAGGGCTTTGTTTTTTTATTAATTTTACATTTTAAAATTAAATTTATTTATAGAAAGATATTGTTCTGCATTATAAAAATATATTTAGAAATATAGTATAACCTATATTTTACTAAGTAACTGAATCTTAATGGTTGATCACAGTCTTGTCTGATGAAAGCAGGATTGACAGTTATCTTTGCACCAATCTTTGACACACAGGAAATGAGTCCATCTGTTTTAACAAATAAATTGACTCTGATACGGTATATTACTTCGTCAACATTACAACTCACTCTTTTATCTTTTAAACACACACTGGAACTGAGGGCCAGTAGCGGTATTCAATCCAGCAGGGAGATGTAAATATTAAAACCAGACATATAGAGATGTAACAAAGAATGGGATGACAATATGCTCCTCAGATATTCCTTCACAAGTTCTCATAAGACCTTTTTTTTTTTCAATTCAAACAGAAGAAGCTGTAAACCAGTGCTGCAGTGGCTCCTGATAATCCCCCACCTCCCCGCTCTCGCTGCCACATATTCTGTGAAATACTGCCATCTCTTGGTGCTTCAACTGAGGGTTTTTTACAGACAGGGAGCTTTGGTGGTTCAGACGACTGAAGCTTCAATCATGTGTCAAAGGCCACTAGAGGCCAGGTCTCTGTTGGGCTTAGTAGAAATATAAAATCTGATCCCAAAGACTGATTGTAGGAGTCATGCTAGAGGATCAGAGTGTGACCATAGACACATTATCGTACGCTTACATTTTTTTGTGGTGGACCCTTGATGCATGTCTTCCCTAATCCTTTCCCCAACTGACAATATGCACTAAGAAGGAATGTTATTTAATAAAGCTGAAAAAGTATGGTTTAGTGCAGAAATGTAGTCATAACTAAAAACTCATTACATCAATTATAATGTAATGATTATAATTTTTATAATTATATTTTTTTAGCAAAATATAACCTATACTTATATACCTTTTATTGGTTTGTTGTGTGCTATGATGTATACATTTTTGTTGTTTTGTAAACATAGCACAGAATTTACCATTTTATGGTTTACAAAGTGCTTGACACAAACTTCTCTATTTTTATTGAAAATCTTTCAACTACATTTTTGAGAAATCTTTCAAAAGGCCTTCAGTTGGCTGAGAAAATTATTACATTTTGGTTATTTTGGGGTTTATTAAACGCTTTCAAAAAACTCCAAAAAGCATCAAGCTAAAAAAATGAGGATCTCCTAACACCTAACTGTAGTTCCTGAAAAGCAGTCATGTTAGAAATGCATGATTTACACCCAGTAGTGAAATCATGCATCCCATTTATGCGGCTTAAAATCTAACATTGCACTGTTGTCCTTTGAACACCTATAAGAACTATCTAAATGTCAAAACTCATGTGAAAAAAGAGAATGTGCCTCTCACTAAAATAGGAACGCAAATCATTTCTTAAGTGGTTGCTGTTGACTGTGCCGCACAGTTGCTGCACACACAGCAAACTGTGGTAACCAGTCATGATGTGGAGGTGCGGTTCAGCACGTTGCAGAACTGATTCAGCAGGTTTCTGAGCTGCTTCTTTTCGGAGATAAAAAAGGCTCGATTTGTGTCTGTCGAGGTTGAGACACACACAGATAAAAGTGACATCTTTTGAAAGGGGAGTAAAAGTGTATTTCTCTTCCTGCTTCACAGTATAGTAGAGTTGTAATTCAATACTCCCCAGTCAGTGCTTTGCAGCGTTTCTACAGAGGACTGTTGTGTTTCACAGAATGTATTTCCAGCATGGAACAGGTTGTTCATCACAAGGTCTGTTGATCTTAAACACACACACACTGAGCTGGGAACTTTGAAGTGTGAAAATAAACATTTTCACCTAACCACTAATCTTCTCCCTCTCTCTCTTTCCTCTTGCTTCAGCTCTCTTTCTCTCTCGCTCTCCCTGCCTCCCTCCCTCTCTCTGATCTCGGGCATTTTAACGTGAGCTTCATTTACAACTTTCATTTCAATTTGTCCCGTTTGTCCATATGTTATTGTAGCGGAACCAGCGCCAGGGCCTCTGGTTAGTGAAAATGTCAGATTCTTTGATTTGATTTTATAGGATCTCAGCAGGGACCGAGGGGCCGTGTGGTTCTGGCCCTCTCCTGCGAGTGGACCGACTACTGTTTGCATTTAAACATCCATCTGAGCCAGATTCCCCAGAGGATTCATTTGTTTCACAGAGGGTCAATTACCTCTCACCACCCCAACCACTCCATACAAAAAAAAAAAGATCTGCTCTTTTTTTCCAGCTGCAATTAAACAGATTTTTCCTGTTTAGGTTAGGTGTAGGAAGAGGGTGCCTGGCCGAGGTCACCGTTTTAATTAGGCACTATTTAAGACCAATAACAAACTGATTATTTGCCAAATAGCTCTTGTGAACTGATCTGAGGCTTGATGGTTGGCATGTTGAGTGGTACTCAAGTGCTTTTCACCCTCAACTGTTTTCTGCAAAGCACCAGTGACTAGAACGTGAGGTCACAAATCCACTTTGATTGAGGTTTCTATGGATACAGATACGTCCCCGCTGACTTTTCTCTCTCCTAACCTCTCGCCGCCTCTCTCCTCCTCTCTCTCTACCCCCTGTGCAGTGTCATTGCCGAGCGCTAAGTAAATACGTGCTCTTTATGTTCCTCGTTGCCTTTCAATATTTGGCAGCGTGGCAGCGGGGGATCAAAATGTGTGTGTCTGCTAAATGTCAGTGGGTAAAAGGGGTTGAGTTTAGAGCGGCACACACCATGAAGCACCTGCTGTAGAGGCGAGCAGCGGGGGGAAGTTTCATCTCGGTTTGATCCGAAATGGAAAAGGCTATGAGCACCACGTCGACATCAACAGCAGCCCCACACGCTGAAGCCCCCACTTCCTCAAGTCTATTTTCAATTTAGCCCCATTCAACAGATGGTGGTAGAATACCTCACCTTGGCATTTTAATCAGACTAGAACCCCATTTGGAGTTATTATGGAGATTGTATGCCACAATCTAATGCTGCAATTGATTATCAGTTTCCTAAATATTGTTGTTTATCCTGACATTATGGTGGATATTTGAAGCAAAAGCAATGAGTCACAATTATCATTATTTCTAACTCACCTTAATCTATCTCTAATCAGATTAGATTTTATGGAAGGCAACCCACGGAGACATCTGTGACTTCTTAAAAGACTATCATGGCTTAATGTATTAAAAATGCAGTAATTGATAATAATGCTGAAATCTGAAATTATTAAGTTTTTCATGTTTGCAAAATGGGGGGCTGACTGTGCAAATAAGACCACTTTCCGTAAAAGCATCACCCAGTTGCTTAATAAAAACAGTTGCCGGGGAGGGGGAGTGGGTCTGGCTGGTTTGGGGTTATGTATGACATCAAATAAGGTTTGGATTCTATGTGAAATGGTCTGGATGAGCGTGACCAGCCATGGGAAGTATCTTTGGCCTCCAGGGACTGAAAAAAAAAAGACAGGAAGCCCTGAAGAGCCACTGCAGGCCATCTCCTCCTCCTCCTCCTCCTCCTCCACGCCACTTGGCCTTTGTCTTTACTTGGCATGTGTGTGTGTCTCTGTGCGTACACCCCTCTGACTGTGTGTGTGTGTGTGTGTGTGTACGTGTGTGTGTGAGTTTGCATCTGCATCCTGTCCTTGTTGCCTGTCCCTGGCTGCACCATTGGAGGCAGCTGATGCTATCTCATGGCAGTATTGTGGCAGCCCCTGCTGCGAATAATCAAAGGCAGCTGTTTGGAAAATACCATAGATGCCTAATAGGAAGCACTGATGGCCTGGATTCACTCTTTACCCAACAAACCCCCATGTCTGAAATGCAATGCACCAGATCAATTATTATTAGCAGCATGCAGACTCTATGCCTCCTTATATCATATATATTGTCCTTGTGCAATTTACATTAATCTAACAAAGTTTGCAAAAAAGCTACAAAGACTGAACATTTTTTTGACTTCAAAATGAATATGATTCTTCCTTTCTTTTCTCTTTGTCTGAAAGTATTTTTAGCAGAGCTACAGCTACTAATTCCTGCAGTATGAGCCATATTCCTGGGTTTTTGTGGGGTAAAGAGAGGAGGAAAAGACCTATTATTTCTATTATTTGGATTGCGGACCGAGGCAGCTTTTGGGGTTTGATTGTGTTTTGTTTGAACAAGTCAGTTAATGAACGCCAAACGCGGGATGCTGGTAGTTCTCGATGCATATCTGCTGATCTGGGGGTCCCAGCAGATCTTGGCCAAACACTGGGCAAGGCAAAAACAAATCTGTCTGTCAGTACGGGGTTAGGAGTCCTAATTAGGGGTCCTGACTCTCTGTCCGCGGTTCCAAGTCAAGCGTCAGCTCTCCCTGATTGGTACAAATCTCGTTTTTCTAAGCCTCAAAGGTTCGCAGAGAGGGTCAGCGGCTCGCCATGATGGTGATTTGCTTGTACCTTTAAAAGGACATTGATTACGTAATTAGAAAGGGAAAATGTTGCACCACTGTGGACTAAAAGGAGGGGTTGAGCAGGTTTTTTGATAAGTGGTGGGAACTTTTGTACATTGAATGTGGAAGCACAATAGGGAGGGAAGTTCACTCACAGACGTCAGAAAGTTAGAGAGAAATCAACAAGTACCTACATAGTTTACATTAAAATCTCCATCTGGTCTGGAAACATGCATCTGCTGAAGTATTTTCATGCTAAAAAAAACATTTTTTTAATCCTTAATTTTCTTCCTTGCTTTATTGTAGGTTTGCTGCCAGGTTTCCTGGTCAGGATCAGCTCTATACAAGCCTTGATGTGGCCCATAACAACCTCTGAAGGACAGATAAACCTGATAAACCAGGTATGGTAATTTCTCCTGAACTTTAGTTTCACACTTCCTTTTTGGCACAGTATTGAGATCCTAATAGTTACTTGAGGTCAACCCCAAACAACACCAAAACTCTGGGCAACCGTTCACATGGGCACAGATCATTTCTCCTCACTGACTCACAATGGAAAGAGATGATCTTAGCAAGGTACTTCTGGGAAACGCAGCCTGGTCACTTTTACATGATAACATCATCACCTTTACGGTAACAAGCAGTAGTAAACACATATGGGAAGTGAGATTGTGGTCAGATGTAGCATCAGAAACAAAAACATAAGTATCTCGTTTAGTGAAGTGTATGTCAGATCACTGTGTCATTACATAAGAGCACTTTGAAGAGGGTGAACTGTGGCATGCCCTTTGTCTACCAATATTTTTAAGGTGAAAAGTAGAAATAAAAGTCTATGATTGTCCTTAAATTAGATGTACAGTATCACTTCACTTAAAATGCTACGGTGCTTTCAGAAAAGCCAGCTGCTTCGTCTGTCTCTCCCTCTCTGTCTGTGTGTCTGTGCAGGTTATGGATGGTCTGGTCCATGAACACTCGCTGGGAGCAGAGGCCACATGCACAAAAGCTAAATAAACTGCAGGGGAAGGAAGTGGTTAACATTAACAAGGATCCAATAAGAAGATTAAATGTAAAACGCTGGCCCTGGTAATTGATGTGTTCCTAACTGTGTGTGTACGTGTGTGAAAGTATGCTTGGGTCTGCATAGGTGTATGTGAGTCTGTGTGTGTGTGTGTGTGTGTGTGTGTGTGTGTGTGTGTGTGTGTTGTAAATATGGGCCGTGTGTGTGGACATAATTGCTCCCAGATCTGCAGCATAACTCTATGGGTTGATTAGCAAATGTCTCTACTGTAAATAGTTGCCACTAATCATGCAACACCATGGCTATTAGCATAAACGGGGCGGGCAGAAATGAGCACAAGAGAGAAATTGGACTTGTGTTTTTGTTTTTCTACGCTACATACAGTGACCTGATACATACAGTGATGTAAGATGACTCAAAAAGTTTAAGATATTGTTCTATATTATCAAGTTTAACCTGGAAATGGCAAGGATATCAGAATATGTACTCTTGCCGTCATGTTCTTATTGTTATTTTGGACTTAACGTGATGGAAAGGAAAGATTAGAACCACTCTTGATGGTTCATTTCCT
>NTHP01000085.1:283006-322722 GCA_003416845.1 Oplegnathus fasciatus | reverse complement strand
ATCCACCCATAGCCTCTGCAACTGAGGGGGACAAGACTGTGTCTCCTGCTGCTATACTGTAACATAGTGAAACAGGGAGTAACAACCCTTAAAGTACAGTTTGTTCCTTTAATCACTAGACTAATAAAACATTGAAGGTATAATCTAAACTTATCTGTATGAAACTAATGCCTACCATACACTAGAAGACTTTGAAAAGACTTTGAAATGACTATAGTCTGACAAGCTCTCACAAGACATTTTGGTCACAGACTGTAAGAGTCAGAAGACTGGGAATCTTGCAGGGTCACTATTTGCAAGACTGCAGCTAGATTCCTTTTGAGATTATTTCCCACCCTGCTCCTGGTGGAAATTTACAAGAAGAAAAACTGTTGAACACTGGAGCAGAAACAGAAGCAGCTTTTGGACCCAGCTGCCCTTGTGTGTGCAGTGGTTTGCGTTATCTGCGGTGATTGAGGCGAGCTAGCAGCGAGCTAGCGAGGGATTTCCCTCCTCCCTACTTCTTACTTTCACCGGTTCACCATAGCTAACCGCCGCCGCGCTAACACCACGTCCTAAAATCAAGCGAGCCACTATCGTGTCGCATTCAGTTAGGACATGGTGTGACTTCAGCAGCCCTTGTGTGTGCAGTGGCTTGCGCCTCCCCGGAGTCCCCTCCATGTTTACTATCTACCCGGTTTTCTGCTTCCTGTTTGGTGCTGGAGAAGCCTCCGATAATATTAAACATGTTTGATTTTATCAATTTTGCCAATACAAGAAAAATACAACATAAGTTAGTAATTCTAATTTGATTATAATTGAGGAATTATAATTATAATATACACATGCTGTGATGTAGTGTTGACTGGAAATGTGAATGATGATATAACCGCTGCTAGCATTCAGCTAATGCAGGTTTTTGTAGCAATACTAGACTTATTTCGGTCACCTTATGCTGACAAAGACATTTTTCAGTTTTAGTAACATTTCACTCATTTACTCTTTAGTCCAGTTTCAGTCAATTATTCATGCATTAAGAAAGCATGATGAGATGAGCTAATTACACTGGCTCCATTTATCTGTTCAAACAACTGACTGTCCATTTGTCCAATCCTCAATTGTAGTTTTTATTAATTGAACTGAAAAATAATAATACGGTCACATTTTTCTTCCTGTTTTTGTTGACGAAAATGGTATTGGTATTGGATTAATACTAATTCAATTTATGGACTGAAGCTGCCAGTATGAAACCGTTGATGCCATTATCTGTGACCACCATTTTAAGATTCAGTTTTCACCTGAGTTTGATTTTTGCCAGCGTTACAAAAAGCATATAACCCACTCTTTGCAGGTTTCTTTTAAATGTAGAATTAGCTAATCAGCTACAGAGGGGTGACAAATTAAAGGAAGAATTTGAATAAATGAGTGGAGAAACATAACAAATGCAGACCCAATGGCTCTGTTATGCTGTGGGGGGTATTGTGCTGGCATGGTTTGGGTCCACTTGTCCCCTTAGAGGGAATGATTTGACTAAGACACTTCATGTTGGTTTTTCCTTTAATTTGTCACCTGTCAGTATTTCATAGAAAGGGAATTTAAAATTAAATGTAAGAAATAAGAAAAAAAAAATCATTATTGCATTATGTGTGTCTTAACAGGACTTAAGACACTGAAATGTGTAAGTAAATACTACTTTTTGACAGGCTTGTATATACTGTAACTGTGGACCAGACATAAACTGGTGGTCAGAACATGACCAGCCAATAACAAATATCAAATAAGAGTGTAATATATCAGCAAACCAATGTGTCAGATAGCCCTGACATTATCAACAAGAGTGAAATGTGAAATGAAATGTGCAGTAGATCATCGCCTTTTCTTCCCCTTAAGAGCTTATCTTCATATCCTGTAACTCACACCAGTTTGATACTACCATGTAAGCTGTGTTGAGATCAAATTCCTGTAAGTCTACTGTGTGTGTGTGTGTGTGTGTGTGTATTTCTGCAGATGGGATGGGATACTGTAGGATAGGAGCTGAGCTTAGGTGTATTTCGTGTGATGCCTATCCACTGTATCCCTGGATGTAGATGAAATCCTCAAGTGTTGAGTGAACTGTACGCAGGCTGCGGCTTTTCATTCTACTGCATGATACCAGCTGCTTTTGTTAACGTTCACTGCAGAAATACAATAGTACCTTGCATTCAAACTTGTCCTGTCAACTGGGTTTATTAGTGTTTAGCAGTTTTTCTCGAAATACGCCTACATTCACAAGACTGAAAGCTTTAATGCTTCTATTGCTGCGAATTACAAATAAATTGTCTCTCCTCCAATGTAAACAAAATGCTTTTCAGTTCTCATAAACAACCAGATAGCGTGCTATTCCGTTGCTTTTAACATGCTGCCACTTTCAATGCTGTGTTAGGGTGACAGAAGCCCAAGGCAAAGTTAGAAAGCACTAAATATATGCCATTATGGTTAATAGATTGAACGAAATCCAAGACACTCGGAGATTATCTATTGAGACGCTGTCAAACAGGGACAATGCATGCCATCGCCGTTCCCATACACTCTGCATTACTGTAAACCCATACACCTTGGTGTGGAGAGAAAAAAGAGAGACATAGGGAATCAGAGAAAACGAGGATAAAAATAAATATAGGATAAAGATAACCTAAGGGCAAGGCGAGTGGATTTAAGCAAGCGTTTATTCCGCTCAGCATATGTTCCCTGTATACTGTAGATCCTAAATCCCATGTCCAAAGTACTATACAGACTGTGTGTAAGGGTATGGATAGTGTCGGAATGTTAATGGTTTTCCGATAATTACCGCTATCTGTGCGCTGTAATCCATCATTCAGAGCAGTTATAAACAAAAAATGTACATCTGTTTATTTTCCCGTCGACAGGCACAGCAGGCTCTGTGCAAAGGTTGATACAGTAGAAAAGTTTACCCGCTTCTTCTAAATAAAACCAAGGAAATCTCCGCTTTGAACCGTGACTGGCGTCGCACGATACCGCATCAGTGGGTGGAGCACGGTGGGGGCAACGGAGTGATTTCATAAAAGGGAGACGGCTGAAAAAGTACGATTATCGGAAATAGTGGTGGAATTGCGGAAACCACCGCCCAGCCAACACTGGGTTTAATCCTCATTGGAGAGTTGGTACAGATGCCTCTTGGTGCTTTAATCGTTTTTGCAAGGCCATTGGTTGGCTGACTTAACGGTTATTCATTCTGTATATTCAATTAAACTGAAAATTTGACATAACTGCAACTCACAAAGTGAATCACGTGGATAAGTACAATTAAAAATGTTAACTTCTTGGCAAAAAACTTTTGTTGACTGAATTTATTTGCAGCATATAGCTGTATAACTGTAACTGCTTTGCTTCAGTAGAAACAAAGCAACTACTTTAATTGATTCTTTTTCTTTTTGTAACAACAAATGTAACAACTGAGTAAACACAGTGTGCTCATGTCTCTTTACCACTCTTTGCCTCAGCTGTATGTAATTATTAATGGCCATCCACTGATAGAAAATGAAAAGCTGGACATGACACGTTCATTTATAAACCTGTCCCAAACAATGGCTTGTCTGCTGCTAGTTGCCAAGCTTAACATGTTTAACCTTTTGCACGGGATTGGCCATCTTTGCTTTCAACTCTGCGACACAGTGTCAGCCTAGTAGTAATGAAGACAGGGAAATCAATCGATTGATGAATGAAAGATTAGTCTATAGACAGAAAGCTAATTAGAGCCGTTAGGCCGGAATGAAGAGGGAGCCCAGATGGATGGATCCCAGCTCCATAATCAGGATATACTTCATTTGACACCTCGAGGAGCATAATTGAAATAATGATTTTATTGATGTGTTGGACGTCGGTTTATTTGTAAAAAGATGTGTGGCAATGTCGCATGTGTGATATACGTGTGCATCATGTATTCATTAACTTCTCTCTCTTTTTTTTGTAATTAACAGAACTTTTGGGATTACTTTATCACCACAACTGTCCTTTGATGATCATGCCAACAGAGACATTCAAATTCAAAGCCTCTTATGCTAATGGAAACATTTACGATTGCAGCTCACAGTTGGGTGCTACATACCGTAAACAGCATGTTACGGGGAGGATGATGTAGAGCACGCGTGTTTGCCTTCTTCATTTATTGTGTGATATCCAAGAAAAGCGACATGTAACATTCATAATGCAATTACATGGACGCGTTCAACAAAAAAACGGTATGTTCTGCAGAGCATGCCTGTACGTATGCACTGTACCACACGCATTAACGCCTCCTCTCGCATGCACACTGTAAACACTTAATACATTAGTGTTGATTATCACACCCACACACTGAATGACTGACTTCATGCATCCCATTGAAAGTGTATGATTAACTATATTATGGCTGATGTGCAACACAGGCCTCCTTAGCATGAGTAATTGATTTGTGAGAATTACGGCTGTACACTGTCTTTTGCCTATTCATTAATCATACAGGCGTTGTTTGAGTAAAACAATGTAGTGAGTAATGATATTGATGAAGTCTCGTCTGCACACAGTTGTCTGGGGAAATGGAAATATAAAGCTTAACAGAGCAGATGTCTCATAATACCGGAATTAAGTGATTAGAATAATCGCCTTTGTGCAAATAATCTCAAACAGCAACATCCGCTCTGCCTCAGCTGATTGTGCGCCCTTGTGATGCTGAGACAAGACAGGAACGCGCCTGGTTTGTCGCTGCTTCAGCTAATTTCCCATAATCCACTCTGATAAGGCCCCATGGTCCTCATCTACCTATGCTGCATAGCGATGTGATGCACATTAGTCAATTAATAGTGTGTTAAATGACAGAGGTTCCAGTCAATTGAGTTTCTCTTGGGAACAGGGTTGCCTTTTGTCCTACAATTCAAAACAGAGACAGACGAACACAGAGACACTGATGCTTGGGAAACCTTTGCTATATTTAAATATCATTGCACACATATGATGTATGTTATGTCCCAGATAATTTATGTTTTAACTAATGATATAGTGTTCTGGTTGATGATACTGTCCCCTCTCTCTTTATAAATACACTAAAGAGCAACTTTGACAAACACTATTAATACCACCCATTCAACTTCATGTAAGTCATCTTTAATAAGTTAGTGGTTATGAATAAGTATGTCTAACACTTCTTATATTCAAATATCCCATCCCCCAACCTCATCCACCCCCACTTCCTCAGTCAAAAGGGTTGTGGCCCACATATCAAATGGAGATCTTTAGAGCCCAGCATCCCGCTGGAGAAAGAGAGGAAAATGGCCCCCTATTATGCGACCCACAGTCGAGGCCTTACCTCATGACAAGGGTATTAAAATGAAATAAATCAGCCATTAAGAAGCGGGCGCTGGCAATTGAAACCCTATTAATGCGGCAGGCAGAGAGAGGTAGCCCCAGTGTGATGTGACAATGGAGCACCACAGTGCCCCTTTAATTGCATTTCGGCCAGGTTTTTGTTCCCCAGACTGGGTGAGGATGACAGGTGTACGCAAGAGACGAGTGTGTGTGGACACACAGTCACATACTCGCACGTGGACACACACACATATATATGGACACATTCATTATTACAGCGAGTTAAATGTTAAAGCTTTTTCAAAAAATAACAAAATGTGCGTCCACGCCATTCCTTTTTCCGTTTCATAACCCTAAACAGCCATTAATAGTGATGGTCACTCCTTCAGTCAGCCATCAATACCACTGTCCGTGAGTTGTCGGCGGCCAGGCCCCATCAATGTTGCATAGGTTCCTTTCTCATTACCTTCGCTGTTAGACTAGACACAGGGTGATGGATCATGGCCCCGACTGGACCTCATTTGGGTGATGTATCACTAGCGTTCCCCTGTGAAGTGTGTAGGTGATTATACACAGACACAAAGACAAACACAAACACTCACACAGGGCGAAATACGACAAATCGGTCCCCAGCAATTTGAGGTTCCCACTTACGGTGTCCTTGATATGAGCAAATGTTGAAGCGAACTATCCTTTCTGAGACACAAGTCTGGTGGTGTCATATGCTGTTCTACTGTACAGCATCCAAAAGGAGTGATGAGTGTATGCGTATGCAGGGTGAAGAGGTCCGACAACAGTGACACTAAATAAACAGTCACTAAGAACAAAGACAATAGGCAGAATGAAATATGTGAATCCAATTTTAAAACTGTGCATTTTAGAATTTAAAATCAAGCTTTCTTTTTCAGTTTACAAATACTAATAATTGGAAAAGTCTTACGATTTAAAAAAAATACATATTTATAACAAGACTCTTGCTGTTAATTGTGTTATTTATTTTCTCGCCTTGGCAGAATGTGCTCTAGCAAAACAAATGAAGGCATCCAGAAGAGGTGTTAGAGCTTATTTGAAATTTCGTCAGGAGTACTCCTTCACCTGTCACTGGTTATTGATATATTCATTAGAGGGCCCTATTCTCTTTCTCTGGTATCAGTTTCTCTTGACAGTAGCACTGTTGACAACATCAGTCAATGAATCACTTTACAATTATGATTGTTGATGGCCCATGACACAAACTTGGAGGGGATGTCATTATATGAACATTAAAGTGATACACAGGGATGCTGGGATGGAGGACCAAGGTGCTGCAACCCTTCCCCCACTCCTCTGATGCCTTCATTTAAAACAAGGCCCTATCTTGTATGGCTTTATCCCTAAGGATAATGTTATTACGTCTTTTTCAGTGGACACACTGTAGCACTTGACCAGGTAGTGGTTGACGTACAGAAATTTGGGTAATTGCATTGATTTGTCTCATAATAAATGTCTACATGCTGTGTGATTCCTCCATTAAAAACCAAAGGTGTCTTATACCGGAGGCTTGCTTTGTGCTAATGTTGATGTTGAGCTCATGTTGAAATTATCAAAATAATCTGCATTTGCAGAGGCTATTCAGAAAGATCTCCTGTACAGTTTGTATTAATACCACATTTATGTAGTCTGCCAGAGAACTGTTTAATTAGTGGTGACCATCTTCAAACTGGCTGTCCATAACATATCCATAACATGCACAGATAACGCAGATATTCATATTCCGCTTAAGGTCTTAGTCAAGGTTACATGAAAAATAATTTGATACATTCAAGTCAGGATCCTCAATGCTATAAATAAACGTGTTAACAAGGTATCCCTGTCCATTTGTGGTGTTCCATTCATAGACAAAACTGTCCACTAACAAAAATAATGGGAATGACTATACTCACATACCCATCCCCATATAAAGAAATAATTATCTTATCTTATTTTGAAAATGTCACATTATGCTTGCAGTATAATCATCTTTATTTGAAGATATATAAAGCTGCTGAACTGCAAAACTGTGAAACATTATCCTTTTTCATTGCATCCATGTTTGCTTATGATTTTCCAACAACACAGCTCATAACAAGGTTAGGCAGATTAACACTGGCCACTGGCCAAGCGCTTGCAAATTTTGTTAGTGGCCAGTGTTAATTTACCACCTGCTAAGTACTGCACAACACCATATCAGCATGTACCCACAATGCACTGCGAGTTTGCATGCACAACCTACGCCAAAAACTGTTTACCTGAGATGTTTATCTGAGCACATTAATGGGTTACCTGCTTTCCTTCAACCTGTCTTACCTACTTTTACTTCAGTTAGTGAATTCCCACATTTCCCATAATTAAGCAGCATGCCTGGTCTTGTAACAATCAGTATGTGTAGGTAAGACCGGTAAGTAAGACAGAGTTTTTCCACTTGAGTTGTTCCCCTCATTCAGAACGCAGCATGGCTCGTAGCTACAGTACGTTCTGGTGTATGTCAAAGCTACTATCAGTGAGGAAATTGGCTTCTCTTCCTCTTCTGTGATCTACGTAACCGCAAAATGGTGAGCGAGTCTCGAAAGAAGCTCTTTGATTCTGAGGGACCAGCGTTTGTGCCAACATTTGGCCAGTCATCACCACCACCGGTCTCTGGTTTCTAGTTTCCCATAATAAGGGCATGAGCCAACCAGGGTTATTCTGACCAAGTGTTGATATTTTCAATGTGTTGACCTAAAACCGGGATGAAAAATCTTGTTCAGAGGGGAAATCTCCATGTATGTAAACATAATCAGTGTTGTCGAAATATTCACAGGATGAAAAGTTGAGTTCATGTGGTCGACATTTGATCTCTCTATGGGGTCTTGTATATTTCGCCCTGCTATTGCTGCTAGTAAATGTGTGCCCCTCTGAGAGATAGACTCATCTCCTTTTCACATCGCTCTCCTTCTCCCAATACTCTAACTGCAGCAGCGCAAAAACACACAAACACACACACAGAGAAACACATGTGGCGGGCCTTGTTGCCATAGCAGGCTAACGGGCTGTGGTAGCGGCAGATTTGATTGCCTGCCTGGCGCTGAAGTGAAGAAGAGGAGACAGGACTAAATGAAACTCCATCCATCTTAATGAAACACAATTATTTTCCACTTATTAATCATTGAAAAATCAATATGTCTCTTCTCGGCCCAGTGTCGGCTGGATTTGTCATTTGAGGCTGAGCTGTTATGTATCATCCTCTGACGCCAGGACAGTCATGGGTTCAGTCACCTGTGTCCTTTAGAAGGGAAGGGGGGAGAGGGAAGGAGAGTTAGAGAAAAAGAGAGCGAGGAACATAGTGGGAGATAGTGAGATGTGGACAGATACAGAGGTACGTATATTGGATGAGATGTGGAAAAGAATTTTAAGGAGGGAAAGTGAGTAGAAGAGAAAGAGAGTGGGGGAAAAAAGGGAATAAATGAATGAAACAGAGAGAGGAGAGAGGGATGAAGGGCTGCTCACTCTGTCTCTTCCCTGCTCTCTGAGACAAATGGGAACTCATTAGTGGCTGTTGGTGATTGTGTGTTTCTTCACAGATCAATTTACTAAACACATTGTTTAATGGCTCATTATTAAAGTCTAAGGCCTCGTATTGACTGGGAGAGAGAATGCAGGGGGGGGAAATGAGATTTTGTAATTAAATATGATATTTTTTATTAAAATGCAATTGATTTAAAAGAAAATATTTTATTACCAACCTGTTGTTTAGTGTTTATTTACCAGGACATGGAAAAACGTTTTATTATCCAAACTGAGCAGTGCACTCAAATGGCATGACAACAATATTTTCTCAATCATACACTAAACTTTATGTTGTTAACATCTACTCCGACCCTGTCACCTAGAAAATTATGTTTATTTACTACTAATTTGCAATGTTTTGGAGGAAACATAATGCCGCCGGGATCACATTAAGTCACAAAACATTTTGCAGGTGTACCACTTCCTTAAAAGGGCTTGAAAAAGGGCAATTGAACGTCTGTGGGAGACACGAGGAGAGAGCTGATTCGCACTGGGCAAGAGCTGTTAATGTTTGCATGTTTTCTTCATCTCATGTCTTGAGTGGGGTTCCTGGTCAAAAAACGTAATTGTCATGTAGCCATTAGCATCAGATCATTTCTAACCGACTGTCAAACAGCAGAGAAGCAGGAAGTGTGCCAACCTACAGTACTAATATGACATAACCAATCCAATTGTTTATTTTTAGAATAAAGTTGAAAGAAAGGCACAAAAACCTTTCAGCTGCCCACTCTTTGGATAATATATGTATGTTTGTGCAGTTTGTCAGGCATTTGCTCGAGAGTTTGCTCAGTCGCTATTTGTGAGCAAATTATTTCAGGTATTTCTAGAATGTAGACAGTATGTGATAAAGGTATTACCGCTATATATTTGTTATAAGGTTTTGATTTGAAATTTCAATATCCCTGTCTAGAGGCATTTCATCCTGCATTTCTGAGATCTCTGCATATAAAGAAGGATGTCAACATTTAGGCTATACATTTGATTTCCCAGTCCTCCTGTCCCTGACATTTGTCCAACTAGCTCAATAAATAAAAAGCACTACTACAGCCATGATTACTAGAACTACTACTATGATCACTTGTGCATGGAAATGTGGAAGCAAGCGTCTCCATCTGTCATAAGTAACTTTCTCAAACTCTTGAAACATAAAAAAAACCTTATGTGCATCTCTCTTGTTTTTCTCCTCAGCGGAGGAATGAAATCCATCAATCTGCCATTCATCAATTTTATCGCCCGTTCTCTCCTCCTCGGCCACCCCAAAACCCCAAAAGGAAAGCTTTTGGTGCTGTTTTGAAAAATCGTCCCGAGAAAAAATGATTCCAACCGGCTCAACCCTTTGTTTTCCCTCTCAATAAAGCGAGCGACAAGACCGGCGCTTGATGTACGAGCGTCGTGGGCGCCTGGGCGTGCAGCAGAGCGCATAAGCAAAGCCATGTTTCACTGCAAACAGAGTGTTCTTTACAGTCACCACGTCACCCGGATGAGAATATAATGTTCTACAGCACATAACTGCTTCAGGTCAATACTTGATTTGCTCCAGCATGCTGTAGAGCCTCTGCTCTGGTAGGGGTCTGGGGATGCATTAGGAGGCCCAGGAACAGGACACAGAGGTGGTCGGTTGTGGAGGGACATGGGGTTGGGGCTGGAGGTGGGGTGTCGGCTGGGCCGCGTTCCCCTGAGTCCTTGAAATCATTTCCAGGTATGTGAGTCTGCGTGTGTGTGAGATTGAGATGTACTGCTGTTGAGATCCATACACACACGCTGTATATGGGCACATCATTTCAAACTGGTGATGAAGGTTTTTTTTGTAGATTGAAGAAAAAGGCAAAATGTTCCCCTGTGGCAATCCTCAAGCGGGAAAAAATATTATCTGATCATCATACAAGCCAGGTAGAGGGCCAATTAACTCAACAGACTGAGCAATATGCATTTTGTCATATCACTTGGTCCATATGTAGCCTTATACAAATGCATACCAAATGATTTGCTTACATTTGCAGGTCCCCACCAGGGCAAAGGCTCATCAAACAAGGAATCAGAACTAACTCCAGCGGGAATAGACACACCCCTGTGTGTCACCCGTGAGCATCTCTGCTATTTCACTATATGGGGTAAGATTTGGATGCTGCCTGTGTGTCACCCAGGGACAACAATCCGTGAGTGTCAGAAAGCACCCAAATAATGGATGAGGGTGAGACCAGTTGCCGGGGTTCCTTAAATATTAATGTTGTTGAACTGCAGTCCATCTCAACCCTGACACGGCAGTGAAAGAAAATCACTTGCCCTTTCAATGAGATAAAACACACTGTAGACATTTCTGCGTCCATATGACTCTATATATAGACAGATGAATGACATCATCTCTTGTGATGACACTGGTGCTGATTGACACCTTGCTTCTGAGAATTTACTGCCCGGGGCAGATAGTGGCTTTGCAGGATAGGGTACATGCCATGGGCTCGCAGTGTTTGGAGTCTAACTCATGACTTTTGTTGCCTGTCATCTTTTTTGTCTTCCATCTTTATCACACGTACTCTATCCAATAAAGCAGAGCCGCCTTGAAAACAATGAAAATGAAAATGTATATACTCACTTATACTTATGATTATATTAACTCCTCACTTTAGTTTTGAGTTCATATTTACTCTAAGGAATATGCCATTTATATACAAATCCACTGAATTACCAATAATTAACAGAAAATCATGTTTTATAACCAGAATTCTTCAAATAATCTAAGAAAAAAAACATGAAAAAACACTAAAATAGCAACATAATGCCTAATAGTTCTTGCCATTTTTAATGCTAAATTAATGAGCCTCCTTTGGAACAAGTTTGCCTTCTGGAGGAAACTATTAATTTGTAGTGCTGGCCTGTGAAGCTTTTTTTTTTTTTCCTTTGGCTTTTTTTAACACAGCTTGTCACAGTGGCGGGCTTGAAGCTTGCTAAACCAAGTGCGGGAGCCTGTTTTTATCGTGGCGCTAATCCAGAGCCCCTGGGTCCCCTTGCCACATTGACCAGATGAAAGGCCTTGCTCAGATGTTTACAGCCTGTGAAAGTGGCAGGGAGCTGGTGTCGGATGCTGGCACAGCGCGCCGACAGACAGAAAACAAGGCAGTAAAGCCCCACGCTGTTTATGTAGAGTTAAGGAAACAGGAGGAAAGAAAGCGTGTCAAGGGGAAATGATGGAGTCGTAAGATTTGAAGAGCACGCAGGTATGTGGGTTCTGTGTAGGTTCACATGCAGTACTGGGGTGCAGCTG
Organism: Oplegnathus fasciatus; assembly: GCA_003416845.1. Lineage (NCBI taxonomy): Eukaryota > Metazoa > Chordata > Actinopteri > Centrarchiformes > Oplegnathidae > Oplegnathus > Oplegnathus fasciatus. The sequence goes on along the minus strand of NTHP01000085.1, from coordinate 310,577 downwards.
TAGACTATGATACAAAGCAAATATCCCAAAATCGCTGCATGTACAACCTGCAAATTCTAGAAAGCCGTGAACAAAGACTGCAGTCTGTCTGATCTACACAAAACTACACATACATTCAGTGAATGAGCTCAGTCGGTTCAGGTCACAGCTCCCGGAGGTGTAACCTTGACCCCAGTTTACCAGATGGCACTCACAGTGGCATTGCCATTCTTAGCACATTGACCTCTGTGACACTGTTGAGAATGTGTGTGTGCGTGTGTGTGTGTGTGTGTACGTACCTGCTTGAATGAGTGTGTGCGCGCATGTCTATGTGAATGTGACACTGAGAAGTCTGTCTAGCCATGCCAGTCTGTCTAAAGCCCAGGCCATCTGGTGCCCTCTGTCAGAGTGCTTTTATTTAGCTTTCCTTGCTAAAACCTCAGAAATACTGTACGTAGGAGGCCAGACTTTCACTGCCAAGGTCAGGTCACAGCAGTGCAGATTCCAGCGTGAGGTGAATCTTTATTCATACGTGCTATTAAGCATTTTAGCATCAATATTTTGAGATGCTACAATTTGCAATAAAACCTAGAAGAATGGCAGCGTTAACACTTAGCCACTGAAATAGTTTTAATAGGTATTCCAGGTTGCTTTACAGCTCTAAAGAATTTCTTCAAAATAAATGGCAATAAATTCACACATTTTTTCCAAAACCAAAAATAATGGGCCCTAAATATAGTAAAGGAGAAAACAAATACAAATACACAAACACATAAATAAGGGGCAAAACAAGGAAGCAGAGAGATGACAAACTTTTCTTCACTTCATTTAGATATTTTTGACAAATATACAACGAACATAGCAACATCAGTTAAAATAATTATATAAAAAGCAAGACTTTGGTACAGTAAGACCTAAAACCTCCTGACCTGCTGATCAGGGGTTTCAATTATGCTTTAATGTACTGTTTCTAAGCAAGAATTCACAACGTATATACAGCTTTATCAACCTCAAAGCTATTGACCTGATCTTGTGTTGGAATATTTGTGCACAGTTTGGCCTCAGGGCCCTTTTGTTAAGCGTGGAATTATGTAGATGTTGCCTCATTATTGCAATAATGTCTCATGTACACCGGGATGCTAGTAAACAAATGAATAAATGTTCTTAGGGAGGGTTTCTATGACTTGAAACGAGGCAAGGTTCTCACCTCTTGCCTCCATTCCACCAACCCCAATTAGAAAGCCTCACTAAATGAATGTGCTGTGTGTTGCTGGAGCCACAGTGTCTCGTGACTTAATCTGGATTGAGCAGAGCACCCTTTTATTAGGTTACGCACGGCCGCAATGTGTCTTGTCACTTTGCAGAGACAGCGGCCGATAGAATCCGTTGAACGGAATTAGATTGTCATTGATGTGTCAGTGGGATCGTGAGAACAACAGATCGATGGCCGAATCACCGCGCGATATGTGAAGATGCAGATGATGGATAAATGAACAAAAGGAATTCAGCAGGGAAAGTTTGAGGAGTCGCGTGCAGCCCGTGTCTGCGTCCTTCTCTCTAGTACACACATATGTGAAAACGCACACACATACACACACGTAGACATGCACACACAAACAGGTCTTTTCTCACACTTTAGCTTGGAGCGATCTCACAACACTGAACAACAGAGAGTCAGTGAGAGAAAAAGAAGCCAAACCAATTCCAATACAGCACTAATGGGCCACATCATGCCAATACAATAAATAATGGCCCTTTCAGCTCAGTCAATAGTGAGTAAATGAAAATTTAACCTTTCATTAAATGTGGTCGTATTATTTCCCCCACTTGCTTCCCAGCTCTATTTCCCTCAGACACTTTTTTCCTATTGTGTACAAGAACCATGTGCAAATGTTATGATGTAGGGCTGTACACTGGTGTTAAGTAGTGTATTGTAATGTAAAGGTCTAGTTTATTGCTGTCACAGGTTATAGTACATACAGTAAGGTCTATGGATCATAGAGGCGGGTATTGTTATCATACTATTAAATTACAGACAGTAGAAGTGTGCTGGTTATCCATAAAATCAATTGACAACACATGGTGCAGACAGGCAGTTGTAGCAAGCTCACAGAAGATTAAAAAGAAATGTCTTGTTACAAAAGCCACAGCTAATTCCCCTCACAGTACAGTTTTTCATATGTAGCATACCTGTTCCTAAATCTCCACTGACTTCTGCAGGCTGTGCAGTGGCATTATTGGGAGTGGAGGCGATAAGTCTCTAGGCATCCTGTCTGGTAGTAGATGAAAAGGCTCTGGGCCCGCTCTCCACTGTGGCCAACCTGCCCTCTTAATTAATTAGCGCTAGCAGGAAGCGCTGGCCCACAGGGGAGAGGAGGGCCCTCCAGAGGACTGGACAAGGTGATAATGTCCTAAAGGGGAGACCAAGTCCTGTATGCTCGGGTAGCTAGCATGCTCTAAACGTACAGTAGGAATCGTGGATGATGCTTCCCATTGTGCATGTATATCTGCAGCTGCTGAGTAGGCCTCAACAAATCTGAAAAGTTTATATTGTGTAAGTATAACCCTATTGTCAGACAAAAACATAAGATATTGGAAGATTCTTCAAAACCCTGAATTATGTTCAGTGATGTTTTTTATGTCCAATGCCAACATTTCGAAAATGTCTGCTTTCTACTGTACAATATCAGTGCATGGCAACTACAGTATGATTAAGATTAGGGAAAGACTGGTTATGGCAAATAAACTATGGTTAAGCAACCCTATCTCCTGAAAAATTACATTTATATATTACTAACTTGTTTTGCCAGTTATGTTTTGTAAGGAAAATGTAATTGCTGCCTGGATTTTGTTCCCTGGTAACGTTTTTTCGAAGTGCTACATCTACATACCGCGAGTCATAGGGAGGTGGTTGAGGTAAAAGTGTAGTGACTCTGACAGTTCAGACTTGGTGTCCCACATGTGGTTAGGTTTCGGCTACAAAAGCATTTTGGTTAGGGAAAGATTGTGGTTTCAGGTAAATGCTGATAAAGTACACACATCTGGCCTCATGCTTCAAGTAACCTTTGACAATATTGTATATATAAAATATATATATATATTTCAATATCAAACCAAGACCACTATATATTTCCCTAACCTTAAGCAGTGCTGTGAGTGCCTAAACATCACCAAAAAAAGCTGAATCATGCTTTAGTTGCTACGAGCTGATATTGTGTTGCAAGAGCGGACAATGTAGGAAAACCAATGAAACATTTTACTGATTCACTCAATACCAACATTTTGCGTCTTGACATATTAACAACATTTCCTCATTATGTTACCAGAAAACGTAATCCAGCAGTGTTCCATTTCTATTTGCTGTTGCAAGTAAGTATATAAATGTAATTTCTAGGAGACAGGGTTGGTTTAAGGTATGGGTAGCATCAGGCAACTAAAAAAACTTGGTTAATATTAGGGAAATATTGTGTTACAGTTAACAAAAAGGCCCGCGTTAATTGCCGGTTTATAACAGGACACAAACTCCAGTCTCCTGCATGAAAGTCTGATGCACTACACGCCCATCTACTACCTCAACCTCCACACCCTTTCTTTGTGCCCCACTACATAAAGGGCAAACTACCTCCCGCATTGGCACTGAACGTTGGAAATGTTGGATCGTGAGGTGTATAATTCCTCTGGATACTTGGCTGATAAGTAACAACCTCTTCATGGGACTGTTCCAACACTTACATCAAATATCAAAGTACTGTAACATAATGAATTTAAACAGTTTCTTTGGCACAAGCTGGATATGACAGGGTTGTAACGAAACTCTGAGAAAGAATGAGGTTAGTTACAGTAAAGGCTCGTGTGAGGTCATAGCATGGTATGGTAGATAAATTAGGGGTCTTAATGGAAAACCTCTCACAGATATTGAGTTGGGAGGTTGCATTACCTTTGTGTCTCTGTTTACTCTAACAGATGAGTTACTCTAATTTTCACTTTAGTGTAAAAACACTGTAACGAGACATCAAATAGGTCCTCTGGTGATCTGCATGTAAGAAAGTCAAACATCCACACGATTCATGTTACTACTTGAACTATTTCCACAGATCCCCACGACCCATGTACTCTTAGCATATGTGTGGTGCTGCGATTTATCCTTGTTTGTGTGTGTGCACGTGCTCGGGTGCGTGTGCAAACTTCACTCTCTTTCTCTCTGTGTCTCCAATAATGAGCATGTGCACCTTTTCCGCCCGGGGCCTTCATACACAATTTAGCCAGAAAGCCATAGCTGATCATGATTTAGCTTTTGACACGGCTTGCCCCGAGGCAGGGGGGGACTAATACAGATATCTGACTCCCAGACTGCGATGGAGGGAAGGAGAGAGAGAAAGTGAGAGGCCTTTTATTGACTAAATGATAAAGAGGTTGGTAATGATAAATAACAGTCATTTTATTGTGGAATTCCCAGAAAAGACACATTCTACACAATATATAAAAAGAGAAATAATAGACGAGGAAGTTGCTCGCCGGGGTCTCGACGTGCTCGCTCCCTACAGAGCCGCCCATTGTTAAACTCCAATATTCCTCTGCTGGGGTGGAGGTCACAAATTGTGTTAGAAGGACCTGCTGCTATGAATACTACATAAGGCTGATGCAGAGTGGCAGCGTCATCCCTGTCTCTGGCACTAGGAGGAGGGCCCAGGCAAGACAGCGCCAGTCTTGCCCATGGGCATCTCTCTCTCAGTATCTCTATTCTGTGATTCTCTCTCTCTCCCTTAGTGCACTGGGCCTCTCTCTTCCCCTCTCTCCCTTTCCCTTTCTTCCTCCCTTTTTCACTCGCTCCCTTTCTGTCTCTCAGCATGGTCCTTGCACTGTTTTCCCAGCACATCAGGGTGGCAGGGGAGCCTGTCTCTGCTGCTTTTGCTCTCTGCCGCCTCCAAGTCTCCAGGCCTCAGCTATCACTAAGACAAGATGGCTGACCCTCTAAGGACAGATAAAGTCCTCTGCGGTGCAGCATGAATGACATTACGCGCAGGATACAAGCTCAATTGGTTGAAGGAGCAATGAAAGGAGATGGCATTGCCCGCGTTAATGCAATTTATGAAGAGCAATCCCTCTGTTTTAGTGTAAAATAGAGAAAAATACAGCTTGTGTAAACATATTATGTTCTTATTACCTCAGACCTATGATGGATAATAGTGTGGGCTGACCACCACCTAGAATTAAAGATCCTAACCTTACATTTTGTTTCACTTTATCTTTTAATATCACCCACATTGAATGCATAACAACTTAAAGCACTGATCCGGTTGTCCACTGTCTGATCCAGCTGTGCTATCTAGCGGGAAGTTCCCAGCACTGTCGGTGTGAGAGACTGGTGGCAGCTAGTGTGTGTGTTTGCCTCAGGATACCTCTGCAGCTCTGCAGTTCTTGAATACTGAGTGGAGAGTGGCCCAGAAATGAGCAGTCAAATCCAATTAAATTACTCAAATTAAATTGTACAATGGTTATGGAATACCTGATCGAATTACTCACATTCAGGGGATTTCGACAGCAACCAATTAGTTCAAAGTATAAAGTTCACACGCTCAAATTAACACCAAGAGAGGACAGGGCCTTTATTTGAGGGAAATGATACATCATAATTACATCACGTTGGAAAAATCACAAATTATACAGCATGCATTTAATAAGAAAATGGAAATGGTTAATAGGTCTTGATAAGACAAATCTAACCCTGTCAACGGTGCAACGTGGCTAGGTTGGCAAAATTAAAGAGGAGAAGTTATTATTGTTTCAAAGGAGCTTAAGGGCCGATTGTTGCTCAGTCAAAACACAGGCACGCAGAACGTGGTCCGCCCCTGTCAAAAACGACAGTAAAAACCGGCATAAAAGAAAAAAGGGTCGGGAAAAAAAACTGTGCAGACTGTAGTTAACTCTTCTCCTCTGGTAATTGAGATATGTTGAAGAGGCTGGTCCGACAGTTAACAAGATTTAATTTTGAAGTGGGTCTTTCTCGTTAGATTGGCCAAAATAGACACTTTGTCATTCCCTCAATAATGATGGAATTCTTTAGAAACTCCTGGCTTAATTGTGCAAGGGACTTCCTGACCTTTTTTTACATTTTAAATTTAGCTTCTCAAGGTGCCTTTCCAAGGTGAAACACGTGAGTAATGAGATACAAAATCAGCCCGTTAATTGACTTTCAGCAAATTTAGATCTGCAAGACCAACGTATGCATTTCCCTCTTTTAAAAGTGAACCATTTTAGCTAATAAAGTTATTAATCTTGCCCATACAGTAATTATCTCTGTAATTATGCTGTAATTGCACATACATCAAGGCCACCTCATATAGCGGGCAGGCTTGAGCTTACCCCTTATGATTTTCTTCACATCATGTAAAGACATTACTCAGAGAAACTGAATGGACAGAATTGGCGTTCCTTTTGAAAGTAGCATTGTGAGAAGGTTTTGTTTAAAATGGCACAGGTAAGATGCTGAACTTTTGACGTTTCATGCACTGTTGTGAGGATTAAACAACACAACATATGGCAGCCATATCAGTTGTCTCAAAATAGACTCAGACACACCCAGAACTGACCTTTCCACAGATTTAAATCACTTGATTACATGAATACACAAGCAAACGATCGCTCACTTGCATGCCTGCTTGCATGGACGGCATAGAGCCACAGAAGTACCATAAATGGCGTAACATGATAATGCTGCTTTAATTACCCCTTGGTCAGCCCACTTACAAACCTATTGCCGCAGCAGTCAATATCCCCAAAGATCCATTCATGCCTCGGCTGATGGTTAACTTGGGAGCCTTTGCTGAGTGCTTTAGCCTAATTGATATCCTTATTTAGCAATGAGCCAGTGGGAGTCGGAGGGGAGTTAAATGGAGCAGTTTACCAGGCAGCGAGCACGCTAAACCAGATCCCTGACACCACCACCATGGCTTGCTGCAGCCCGGACGATGATTTATGCCGGCTAATTTACTGTTTCAAATTGATTAACGCCACTTTTGTTTTGTTTTCACTAATGATTGCTTTCACCATTTGTTCTTTTCTTTCTTTTTTCAATAATCACAACCCAGAGCAAGTTGAGCCACGGGTATTGTTTTACAGCAAATTACACCTATTTATGACAGTTGACTGCTCCCAGGCCACTAACTAACACTGGGGCCAGGTCAAAGGAGAGACTGAGACTTTAGCAGCTTCCTAAGGGCATATAGGCCTACCCACTGCACACACACACACACACACACACATTCACAAATGCAACAGATTACGCTACCAAATGTGATCAACAGCACCTCTCCCTACATATTTTCATACTTTATCTCTGATTTATTTACGCATGGTGCAATATTTGAGACATGATTGCAAACACCGTCCGCAGAGCTGCAGGAATTCATTCCGTCCACTTTTGGCAGAGCAAAACAACAGGTATAACCCAACCTAGAATCGGCCGTGAGAGAACAATGCATACCCAACAGGTCAAAGAAAGCCATCGGGAGCAATGGGAAAATCAGATTCTTCTTTTAAACTGGGTTTGTAGGTCTCTCCCTCCTGCCTGTCTCCCCAGATATGTCTCCCTTAACAGCTCAAAGTAATTAGCAACGACCACATGCCAAAGGTAGGGTAGCTACCGTACACAGAGTAGGCAGACCTTATCTTTAATTTGAGACAATGAGATGCTCTGTGGGGGCTTGTGGAGAGCTGGGAGCTATAAGGTAGGCTGGCAGGCTCCCCCTCCCAAGGTCGCTTCAGTGAGACGAGCTAGTCTGGGGACAAAGGATACCCACTGTATGTGAGCACACATTATGACAGTTTAATTAGCAATTTTAGAAGCAACCCTTTTTTCAGCAAACCAAAAGTTGAGTCTTGTTTGCGTCGGAAATAAGCATTGTATTAAAATATTTGCTGCCGAAGTGCATCTGTAAACACAACCCTCTTTCTCACTGTTTCAAACTTTGCTTTTGAGTGATACCTCCAAAAGTCCTCCAGGGCTTCCCATTAGTCACATTGTTGAGCACAGAGCTCAGCGACAAAATGGCCTCCAATCTTGGAAGAGTGCCGTCAGCCCATTCTTTACACTGTCAGGATGAAGAAGAGCATAAAAACTCAGAGTCAATAAAGTCATATGAAATGCTTGATATCGAAACACGGCGCGCGCCGGTGACTGATTAAGCATCCAGGTCCAGTTGTGATGCTCTCGCATCTTGGAGGAAGAAAAAGGGGGAGGGAGAAAGGGAGAGAAACATAATACAGAAACCTTTGAAACTACTGTGCAGGATTTAGCTCTGGTTGCTTATGTTTCTGAGGCATAATGGTTGTTCTTGTGTGTTGTGTTTTGCTGTTGTAGTGGTGTAAAGACTGTCTTTAAGCCTCACATTTTTGGTATGATAGTAAAATTTGACTGAAACATTATTATTTTGCTTTGGCTTGATTACAGTAATCGGTGTCGTCAATTATGGATGGTATTTTTATAATAACATCCAGTGAGAAGGATGAAATACGTTTGGGCAATTCCATACGCTGTTGCCACGGTTAAAACATACCAATTACTTCAACTTTACTTCCTTTGTCTGTAAAATGTCTGGCGATGGAGGTTGCTGCGCCGTTTTGTTTTTTTCGGCCGCGAAGTCAATACCGACTCAGACAAAGACAGTGAGATGAGAAAAGGGAATGACAGAGATTAAAAATGAAAGAGAGTGCCACTTTTTGTCCAGATAGTGGTTTTAGCCTGCAGCACCTGACTGGTCTTCTCTAACTGAAATACTCTTGCAGCATTTGATCAAACTGAAACTTAAACATACTTTATGCTTCAGACAGATCACCATAAGTTAAAAGGTCTTCCAAATGAATGTCTAAACTTTGGTAAAAGTTGGCGATGGTACTTTAAATCTGCCTGAGAATATATTGGCCTCACGAGTGGAGAAATACACTGTTACCACTATAAAAACTGACATTTCTGCTGGCTCCAAACATGACAGGAATTTTGCTGTTTTAATGAGCCTGAGTCAAATTCAATTTCCACCTCAGAAAGTTTGAAACCACAGCTATAATGTATTTCAACACACTCCAATCTGATGCCATGATCTGATAACTGAGAACTTGGTATCGCCTTTGCTATTCCCCGCACAGTATTTGGACGGCATTAAACTTCTCAGAGTATCGTATACAAACATTCTCTGTCAGGCTGCAGCTCCAATTTGACATTAACACAGAGACATTCCTGACTTGAGTGAACCACCAACTTGACATGAATGTTTTTTGCACATGCAGGAGGAGAAAGAGGAATGGGAGAGAGAGAGAGAGAGAGAGAGAGAGAGAGGGAGGGAGAGAGAGAGAGAGGGAGCGAGAGCGGTGCAGTTTTGGACAGACCGTGTTAAGATCAGTGCTCGGGGCTAGGCAGGTTGCTATGCGCTGAAATGCTAATAAGCTTCCTGGCTCTCGGTGCAGGTCGGGTAGCCTGTGCCGACTCGTCTTGACACTTCACACACATGCTGTCTTCCACCCTTTTTAATCATTTTTGATAGGCCTCCCTGGGATGCCATCCATTTAATTTGAAAGGGTTGAGCCACCCAAACATTTTCACCATCTTTAAATAGAGGTCTGCCTCGACATGCCTGCTGCATTGTGACCCGACAAGGTGAAAAGCAACGGGGTAAACTGCTGTTTGGGTTTAGGAGGATAATATTAGGCCAACACTGGTAGTGACTCGTAGGAGAGATGGGTGAGTGATGCTGAAGTGGGTAAATAGAAGAGACAGGGGGATTTTAACAATACACAAGCAGTAAACACAGGTGTGGATGCTTATCTGTGCTTAGCTGTGGAAAGAAATACAGTATTTTGTTTAGATGCGTATTTCTTTTGCCAGCCATTTAAACACATCATATTTTACACAGAAAGGGTGGTTTAACCTCTGATAAGCTTAAGAAAAAGGTTCAAATTAAATTCAAATTGAAGATAAAACATTAAAATGTGAAGCAAGATGATTCTGAAGAGATGTAAATTAAAAAAACTCAAGTCTGCCCTAAACTGCTGCAATCCAAGTGGGAATAAATACAATATGGGTCAAATATAATAAAGGCAGCATAATGTACCAGTTAAGCTTCCAAATCAGTTTTCAAAATCATTTTTTTGTTTTTGAGAATGTGCACTCCCTGACAGAGTTTAACAACCAACTGTCTTGCTCTATATATCTTATAATTCTCTCTGAAAAATCTCAGAGCCTGCAGCCAACACAGTATGGTCAGAAATGAAGCCCGGCCATGTTGTATGATTCATAGGGAAGAAATAACATATTTTATTGGAGTCTGAGAGATTTATTTACTGGCGTTGTGGTGGATATGTAAGGGAAACAATCACCGGGGATTTCGCCATCCAATTTGCCAGTGTGCTCTTCTATAAACATCAGTCAGAAGAAATGGGACAAATTCTACAGAAAATAATCATAAACAAACCATTACATCGCATTTTGGAAATTGTCAGGAGACGCTCTTGACGATGACTATCCGCTCAGAGTCAAAGGCAGAAAAGCCCAAAAGGCAAGTGGGGATGTCTGTGTGCTATATGATATTACCGTGACTCTCAAGATAAAGATATCATACATTATTGGTTTAGACTGGCAATGAAAGGGAGAGGGAGAGACCAGCACAAACAGATAGCGGGGGCGAGAGACAGACACATATAGACAGAGAGGGAGAATGTCCAAATATATTGCCTCTTAGCAAAGGCACAGATAGCTTTGAGCCTCTTCTACGCGAAACAGCTGGAACTCTCCATGAAAACCACACTGAACTCTGCAACAAGCCAGCTTGTTAGTTTCTAACAGCGACTGATCCAGTTTTACACCCTCTGCGCTCGACTTGCACCCTGCCCAACATGTACAGTAAACCATCGTTTACTCCAGTCTAATTTAGTTGTGCGTATTTGCATGCAGAGAGGCACGTTTTCAAGACACGGTAAACACAATTGCTGTGCATGCTTTCATCAAAAAAAATAGAAAAAACACACGGTTCGTGATCATGGCCGCAAACCAGCATGTAACCAAAGGCTGGAAAGGAGGAATTGACATAATTATTAATTAGTCGATATTACTGAATGGAAAAAGTCTGTCTTTGGTTTCCTCCCTAGAGCTTAATCGAACGCAGCCAAGATGAAGCTAAGCTAAACAACACCAGGCAGTTAATCTCCACTACCATACAGTTCAGATGCTGATAATGTCCACGGGTCTTAAGTGAGCGAGCGGGCCCATGTTTTTTAGATTTACTTGTTTGCTGTTGTTTGCCGTCTTTAAGTGGTCTTTTATTAAAGCCAGCCATCTTCCATAGAGCCCTAATGCATTTCACTATTCCGATGCTAATGACGGCCTAAGAACGCATTATTCAGCATTAGTTTCATTTCCCTTTGAGCCTCAAATGGCGACAAACTGTCTTGTAACCATTAGGGTTTTAACTTGCATCAGGCACGCCACCCGCAACTCTTCTGACAACGCGGCGCAAATGACAGTGGAAGTATTTTGACTTACTTACCAGGACAGCTGAAGAAAACAAATCAACTTTTGGTGTTAAAAAAAACATGGCATTTGTCACTTTAGTCAATATTTGCAGACAGTCCCGTGAGGAAAGAGATGACATAAACAAAGGAAATGAAAGTTGAAGCTAAAGTCGGAACCTACAGTTTGTCTTCTTCTACCTGACATGAATGGGTGCTTTCTTGGGTGCTTGCACGTGTGTGTGCTAATGTTATCATGCTTATGTGTCTGACAAGTAAATGCATCTAGGCATGTGAGCATTAGTATGTCATCTGTGATGGTACATGGAGTGCTTTTGTAGTGTATTTTAATGCATTTGTAGGAAAAGTTTATATCTGTGCATGCATTAGTTATTTTTATATACCTGTGTATTGCTTCCGTTTTGAGCATTCCCGCTTTTGTGTGCGTGTGTGTGTAGGCTGAAGGCTCCCCACTGACCTGCTGTTTGGCTACAGACAGCCAGAGTGGAACTGGCCATATTACTGTTCTTACCCTGCCATCTGCTGGCTCACATCATTCTAGGCCCTGCATCCATCCCTCCGTCATAACTACAGCCCTCTCTCTCTCTCTCTCTCACTCTCTCTCTCTCTCTCTCTCACACACACACACACACACCTCCCTTCCTGTTTCCATCTGTTTTTCTCCATCTCTCTCCCTCTCTGTCTCTCATTCTCTGCTTTACTAAGTTTGTCTTTGTCTCTTCATTTCTCCCTCATTTCATTTCTCTTTACACAGGAGCATCATCTGCCCTCCTTGGAGAGAGAGAGACAGAGAGAGAAAGGGGAGAGAGCAGAGGTAGAGGGAACTAAAGGGGAGCGGCGGACGATTGTTATCGAAAAATAAGCATGGTGTTTGAAAGGGATTTTAATTGAGGCATTCGTTATATTTGAAAAGGTGAGGTCCTGGGGGGACGGAGGGAGAGGAGCGGCGACCCTATTCATATCCTCAGACATTCATGAAGAATGGCATCTTTTGACTTTCCCTTTTAAAACCGTGCAACCTTAAATGGCCTAAATATAGAGGAGGGGAGGCAGACACGGTAATTCCCTGCACCTTGGGGGGCGCCACCAGAGTACGGGACGGTGGGATACAGACGAGGACTCCAATTAACAATGAGGGAGGGTCCAGCCACCCAAAATAGAGGGAAAACGTCCTCACTACAAGCCCCTGAAGGGGATGTCAATCCATCTCTTTTCTTTCTAAAACCCTCTCCGCCTCATTTTTAGTTTTTTCCTCAGTTCTTCTTTGTTTCCTTTTGGCTCTCACTTCTTTCTGTCTTCTTTCTTTCTTCCTCTCTCTCCCTCATTCTGTCTCGGTGCAGTAATTATGTCATTAATAACGCGAGGGCCCGATGATTGTCCCGCTAATACCAGTTGTCCGGTCTGTATTTCTACAGCTTAACTTAGGAGGAAGTGGCCAGGGTGCTCATTTGTTGTTGTTTGGTAAGGTCGGCTCTTTATGAGCCCTACTTCCAGTGAGGCAGACGAGCCCTCATGTTTTCTTTTACTATATTTTGACCGTCTGACCACTGAGTTAAACTTATATTGTTAGTTTATTGCAAAGTTGTTGTACATGGACAGCAGCTTGAGGCAACATACAGTAGGTGTGTAGGCTTTTGTCTTTGCGCTGTCTTTCCAATTTCATCCTGTTTGCAGATCTGTGTCTTTTCTGAGGGAGATGTTGTCCACATGTGCAGTTCCGCATTGACAACAGTGATCACCCTTTAGCGTCAAACTTCTTCCCCCTGTCACTTGATGTCTTGTGCAGTTTTGCTGTGACTAAGTGATGAAGTCTTCCCGTATTATTAGTAAAAAGTTTTATCCTTACGCTTTGGGAGATACCCGCAGGCACTGCTCTGTGTAAGCATCCTTGATGATTTATGCAATGTAACTGTAACCAAGGCGGCATCCTTGATGATGAAGTTATAAAACTTTGTTGGAAGTACTATACCCACAGAACGTATTTATCATCAGCCTTCATTTTTCATTGTCAGAATATCTACAGTATCATGCAACATCTGTGAAAACTCATTAAATAAGACACTGAAATGCTGTAAAAGCTAGTGACAGCCACTTGTTGATAAAATAAGGTTCTTTCTTCTTTTGTCCGTTCTTGATGAGTAAATTAAGATATTATTCCAGCAGGAAAGAGAAGGTGATGCCAGCTACATGAAAGAGCTTGACTGCTGTTGGTTTTCTGCTCACTAACTCCTGATTAGGTGAAGGAACTGGTTCAATTAATGTGTGTTTGCTCCTGTCAGTAATCTGCTGTGAGATTGTTTAGCTTCAAAAACGCTACTTGACATTCCATGTTGGATGGGATAAGGCATGTTCAGCTTCATGACTGAGGTTTGACTGGTTAAGTGGTGCGGTGTCAAGCGGAGGGTGAATGAAATAATGACAGCCAGATTATAAGACCTGCACAGGATAAGCATTCTGGGGGAAAAAAAAAAAGTGCACATGCGTTTATGAAAAAGTAGCGCATAGTATGCATGCACACATGCGTGCTGATACACAGACACGTTTATGTGCACATGAACAAACACACACTCTCACATGCTTGTTCTGATCTTACAAAATCCTTGATAACAGTGCTGATAATAATCACAGCTCAGTCATAATCACTCATAAAAGCCAGCATCGGTTATTCATCGAGCTCCTCGCCAAACAAAATCCATTCTTTGTTGCATTTAATTTTGACTTTCACAGCGAGTCATAAAAATCTCCAGTCAGAATCAGAGGCACGCCGGCCAAATCTGACATCCACTGGTAATGAGTGGGGTGTTTGTCTTGAGCCTAGTGGGATGTGGTTTAAAACTGCATGTCTAAATAAGGTGCATATTATTGGTTAAGATTTAAATTAATTTGATTAGAGTTTTATTTGACCACTTTGTAGTTTGGGTTATGCAGTCGACTGGATGAGGAAGAACATTCTGTATGGTCCTAACCAACAGCCAAAGGCTTACAAGAAACAACAGTCTCATAAGCACACAGACACACTTCATGCATTCCTTACTATAAGTGTGTATACATATATATTATCGTGCATAAGCATAGATACACACCTTCACACATGCAGCAACAGATGTATGTGAATGATGCACACACACAGGCTCTCTTACACTGTATGCATGCAGAGACATGGATGCACCCACCCAAACACACAACAGCCCTTCAACAGTTAATTTGTCTCATAACTATGCAAATAGTTCACACTGAGCAAACCTCAAACCCTTCAAAGAGGCAGCAGGAGGACTGCAGAGCTCACTCTCCATGTTTTATGTCTCTTTCCAATTCATTATTCTGATTTTTAACAATTTATTTGCTGCAACTTAAATCCTACTAAAAATCTTACATGATTTGTTGTGTGCAATAGCTTTAATGCTATTTTATGCTCATATAACAAAAAACAGCCGCTGTACTGAATTGCAGAGCGACACTCATTTGCAATAAAGGCACATTTCTAATATCAGAGAGCACGTTCTGAGCAAGTGACCAAGTTGAGGTGTGATCTGTTATTTAGACAGGTTGGATGCACTTCCTCACAGCCTGAAATTTCCCCCGGGGCTCTCTTCCATTTCTCACTGTCATGGATTTGAATCTTTTTACCACTGAACTCTTACAATTACTGAACATTCATCACCTGCCTACCTTCTTAGCTACCTAGATACTGTATGGAGACCAGAGATATGGGGCAGACTGGTGCAGTCGGGAATACCAAGTAACACTGCTGCTAACACAGTAATGAATTCTTATATCCTGGGATAGCAGGGATTCTTTTTTTTTTCTTGTTTTGGTGTCTGTGTGTGCATGTTTTTGCAGTTGTGTAAAGGTTTTGAGCAGTTTGATTTTTTTATTTTATTTATTGATATTTTCAATCATTTAATTTGAAATGTCGATATTACACACTAAAAATCACTAGGTCAGAAATTGACCCAGTTTTGGTCTCACATACGCAATACTGGGTTAACTTTACCCAGTGTCAATGGGTTGTTTTGACAATGTTAGTGTTATTTTGTATTCATACTGAACTAAAATATGGACTCAACAAGCTCAAGCTTTACCATAAAACTGTCACAAATGCATTGTTAGTTGTACAAAATGATGCAAAACACATATGACATTCAAAATTGCAAATGATACACATATTATTATCAATTAGTAAGTATTAATGACATGTATATCTAAAATGAGCTGGAGTAGATAATAAGAGTTTACAACCATACCATTTTTTACTTTAGGCAAATAACCCAACAGTAATATAAACAATAACACTAACACTGGGTCAAAACTGCCCATGGGTACTGGTTAAAGTTAATCCAGTAGAGCGTTTGTGCCATATTGACCCAAATTGTGTCAATTGTGACCCCGTGTTTTTTAGTGTGTACATGTCCTTCATGTAAAGTCAGTAGTAACACCATGAATTTGTTTTCATTTCATTGATTCATTTCATTCCTCTCGAAAAAAATAAGGATCCTCTAAACTGTAAATCCTGTAAAATAACTGGAAATGATCTTTGGTATCATGCACACCCCACTGTACTGTAGCTACAATGACTTATAACCAAATGCCACTGTATATCTCCGCAGCTTCTCCCTCATGAATAAAAGGCCTTCTCTGTGAGGTGAGAGGATTTGCCCCCCGTGGCACTCCCAGTCGCGCCCTCCAGTCCCTTGTGTTACTCACGCTCACTTGTAGAAGTCCCTTAACGCTAACCCAGAAAGCATAAATATATTATAATCTCATCACCTGTCCATTTATACAGGTGTCACCCTGCCTCGCAACTTGATTTCCAGGAGGGCAGCAGTTTTTCCTGTGGCAGCGATTGAAGTCACAGCGTTATTATCAGGCAAAATGTATTCATGATAGCAGAGGTCCGAGTGCCCTGTGGGCTTTGTAATATAATACCAGACCTCTTTATCAAATTTAACAGTTTATTGGAAACAGCTTGTACACATGATTTAGGCACAGGACGGTACGGCAAGGCTCCGGGTATCCTCCTAACACACCTCCCATACACACCTCCACACACAACCAAATACGCGTATAAACACACACATTATGAAAACTCACAAACACATGCCGTACACCCCTCTCACACAGTGACACTCAAACACACACGCATTTAATCACACATCTCCCTCCTCCTCCTCCTCTGCAGCTCCTCAGCTCTCCTCATCTCCCCGTCATATCTAATGCAAACCTCTCATTGGATGAGGCAGCGGTTTTTCGGTGGAGGTCTTTTGTGCACTTCGTTGTTTGTTTTCTCTGAAGAGCAAGCGCGATAACAAAAGCGTGACGTGACAAATGGACGCTGTGCCCCGCAGCCAGATTTAAGTGATAGGTTACTGAATGGGAGCTACCCTCCTATCTCATTTATATATATGCACATACACACAAATGGATGAACACACTGACACTTGTATGCAAGCAGGCCTGAGTGCAGACTGAAACAAATTGAACTTATTTTTTTACTTTATTTCTAATTTTTCACACCATGCATTTAGAAAAACTGTCGTAAGTTTTTCCTCTGTAAGGAATAACTTAAACTGTAACTCTATTAAAACAAATATGGATTTAACTTATTTGATATATTTTAATTATTAAATAGTATATATATTTGGGACCAAAATACTCTCTGGAATTTGATATGTTTAATATTACCAAATAAGTAATATTGTGCCATTAAAAAGGGTGTAATGTCCTGGAATCAGCTTCATTTTAAAGTTCATCAAGATGTATTCAGTGCACTATTTATTTAACTAAGTTGATCATTTATCCTCTGTTTAACTTTAAAGGGCGCAGGAACTAACTAAATATGACACATCAACTGCAGTGTCACAACATCCTCATAATAACAAGTCTTCCTCTCCTCTTTAAGATCTCCTATGGGGACGGTAAATAGAAACCATCAGTTGGCCGGCTAATGATTTAAAGGGATGGTCAGAGGTCGTACGCAGGCTATTAATGATCCCTTTTTAACAAAAAGCACGCGCAGGATCCGACCAACCAGAGGGAGTCGAGGAGTCACCCGGGGCCCCGAGAAGAAGATCTGTCTGGTTGAGGTTAGACTGAGGAAGAGCAGAGGCTGAGCGATCTGCTCTGATGTCTGTGTATGCACGTGTGTGTGTGTGTGTGTGTGAATGTGTGTGAGAGTGCAAACAAGGAACAGGTCAGTCAACTGCCTACCAAAGCGTGTGAATGCATGTGTGAACGTGTACAAAAACTGTGTGATGTTATGCTCACAAGTTAGTTCTATTTATACCTGTATATGTATTATACCTTCATTACATATTATACCTTTTTCACATTGTGTTATAGCCATTTAAATGTTATGTTGTGTTATGTTTTGCTGTAAAAACATGGCAACATGCTGGTTTGTACTGCGTTTCATCAGAGTAAAAATGAATACAGTATTGTGTGCTGTTGTTTCAACAATATTTATATGTTTTAAGGCTATAAAAGAAACCTGTAATATAATGAAAAGGAGGTATGTTGGGCTGTGACTAGAACATTTGTTTATTTCATCTGACACATTCAAATTTGGAAGCACTCTTCTAAAAAAAAAAAAAAAAAATCAGTTTGAGTTTTTAAAAGTGAAAATCATTGGAGCTCCAGATTTACCAGACACTATTGCCTCTGGATAAAACAGTTAACATTCTACCCTGCTCATATTTGTTGGCAAAATTGCCATATTCTGAACACTGGCTTAAAATGTTGCCTGCGTGCCACGGCTTAAAGGTTTTCGGCGTGTTTAGCAACTGCAGAGCTTTAAGTATAAACATTCATTAATCCTTTCAGCCATTTCTGCCCTCAACAGGAGCTCGCTGTATGACGGAGGTTATCTGCACAACAAGGAATAAGCTTCAAGCATGACTGACCCAAGACCTCTGTCTGTCAAATGTAATCTTTGTCTGTACGCTGCAAGTCTGTCTTCTTTTGGTTTTTAACATGTCCTGTCTTCTTCAACTGTTTTTGCACCTTTTCTATTCTAATCTGTTGTATTCTATTCCTGTTTCCTCTGACTAAGGCTCCCATCAGTCCTGTGGAAGTTAATTATGGGAGCCAAGCTGTTGAGGGGTTGAGGAGAAGCTTTTTTGCCTAAATACTGGATATACACCAAGTCTGGCAACGCCACCGAGCATTGTCTGCCGTGATAAAATATGGACGGAAGTGCTGCTAGGCAAATCGTTTATCAGCCAGGTTTAGCATGCACATGTTAAAATGAAAGACTGTGCTATCTGCATAGGTTGTGTGAGCTTAGTTTAGTGTAGCCAACACCGTTTGTTGTGTATAAATGGCATGCTGGCTGTCGCCCCTGTGGGACGTGATCAATCACACATTGCCTGCTTTGCTCTCTAACAGCTATGGGCAAATCTATTCAAAATATTCAAACTAACATTTCAGTCCCACCTTAACTGCATGCTTTGTTGCTTTGTACTTTCTGTGCCTTTGTTTGGCGCCTGTGTGAGAATTTTAAAAACCCGATTTCCCTCTTGTTACATATTCCAACATTTTAAAAACAATCAACTTAACTTATCTCTAAACTCTTCTGGCACACTCTGCAAGACCTCACCCATTTAGTACCATAGCACTAATGGTCTATTATGATAATTAAATCTAGCATATTTCTTCAACCCCGGACAAGCCATTATATGGAGCATGAGCTGGCATGTTTGCTCTGTCACAAAGCGGCCTCTAAAATAACTCTGCATGCTCAGTTTAGTCTCCCATTCCCAATTTGCCTTAATGAGCCGGTTCAAGCTGTCAGCCACACAGAGAAAAGGAGCTCTGATGACTGTCAATCTGTGGTGAGTGGAGGGGAAGACGGGGATGAATGGATAGATGGAAGGAGGGAGGAACAGAGAGAGGTTTAAGGGAGGTGGAGAAAGGTCAGGCGCAGATTACACTGGCAGTCACCAGAGCTTCAGGCAGAAAAGGAGAGAAAGGACGAGAATGAGAAATCCTTCTGTTGATGGCTGGTGTTCACAAGAAAATCTACCTACAAACTTTTGTGTTTTTAATAACATGAAAAATGAAAGGTTTTTGTACAAATATTAAACATTTACAGAGCTAAACACCGGAGAAAGACAAAGCCAGCAAGGTGCAATAAATCTACATATCACTTTAAATTCACCTTAACATATCTTAATGACTTAATCATTGACCGAAACAATGTCATTCTCATAAAAAGCTAAATTCCCAGTGTTTTTGTCAATTTAGAGAGGGGACCTTTAGTACATGGCTATTAACAAGTAATCACAAGAGGTGTAATAATGAAGAATGCCCTTCATTTTGGCAGAGGGCAAGGTAGACACCGGTGTCCAGCCCTCGTCTTCAGAGGAAAATATGGAGGGAACTTAGGTGTTTGATGATGCGTTTAATTCACACAGGAATACATTAATATGATAGTCAGTGGAGCGGCAAAGCCCTCAAGTAAGGTTCTCTCATTAGTATGTTTCTCTATTTCTTTTTTTAATTATTCAACAAAAAAACGAGGAGCCGCATGACAGATGTATTGGCTGTGTCAAGAAGGAATGATTTGAATTTGAATTGTGCATAAAATCGTGCAATTATGAGGGCTCATTTGTGTGTGTGAACAAAATATTTGCCTCTAATGAATATTGACTCCGAAGCCAGAGTCAAACGAAGGGGTATATTTCAATGCAATATTAATTCTCTTTTCAAGGATCCGGTCGCATTTCGTGTGTCTGAATGTCATGAAAATAAAATGTCCACACTCAACAGGCAAAATGACACTATTCGGAGCATAAACAGCGACCCAATAATGCAACACAGTGAGGTAGACCAGACAAAGTCTACCACACCCTTCAGTTTGTCTGACTTCAAAAGCATACCATTCAGAGTGTGCAATGCCCCATACAAGCTTGATGCTTGTACAAGTCATTCTCAAATCATCTCGGTCGGCTATTATCTCACTTTGCCATTGTCACAAGTGGTTGGCGAGGCTTTCATCATGCTCATAAGGTAAACACCTGATGTGCACACACTGGGGTATTGTCCTCTGGGCTCTGCTTAGAAAGAAGACAGGAGCCAATTGCGTAAAGATAGAGAATTATTAATAACACTGCAGCACTTAATCATTCAAGAGAAAATGTTTGTAAATGAAAATATCAACTTTTTTTTTCAGCTTATCTGCAGTGCATTTCAGAGTTTATCTAGCTGGTTTCATAAATCAAGAAGTTGTAGAATTTTCTCAACACATAAAGAAGCTTACAAGTTATGAAAACAGAGGGTGCATTCAAGAGCAAAGCCAGGATTGTGTTTAATATATTCAAAACATGTTGTATCTTGAAACATTGACAAATAATGAGGTTTGTTGCAAGCAGTAGCTTGTAGGTACTGTATTCATCACTATCTTTGACCTCGTCTATTGGGGGTATTTCTTTCAAGTAGTTTTTACTTGTTTTGAGGCCTCATTTTACCTAATTACAATGGGTGTCCCTTTTTAAAAATGAGGCCTTTAACTTATTCTCATTATTGTCTCTTCTTAATTTTCCTTGACACAGTTAACCACACTGGGTTCCACTGCTTTGACTTGAGGTTACAACCAACCTCCTGCAAAAGGTTAGGCAGGTAATTCATTGCTTGATTAGACTCACTGTGCAATTAATCACGCTTAAACGCATACCCTCGCAGAGTGATTTAGGAATGATGATTAATGACAGCGTCAAATATTTCCCACATTCCACTTCTTATTGGGCAGCTGCGGTAATGTGGGTCGCTATCAAGAAGTACGCTGCAGCAGCCGCTACTGTGATCGTGCTCACACACACCCTAAAACAGGGGCGAAAGGTCTTGGTGAGTTAATTCTGTCTTATTTGTTTTGTTCTTGTGTCTTCGTTCCTCTTTGAAAAGCCAGCTGCGGTGCAGCGGATGCGATTTCTGGGAACCTGCACACATCAAAATACAGGTGCAAGGTCGAGAGGACGAGCGGCGCACCTCGTGGGCATGCGGGACGGCGTGTGAGATAGTTGAGTGTCAGTGATTGTTGAGTCAATTAATTATTGAACTTGGCAAGAGATCAATCGTTCCAGTAAGGTGATCCCATTTCCAACTGGCAGCATATTGAGACAGTAACCTATGACAATATTAATCACTAGCACAACAGCAGGCTAATTCCCACATGTAATTAGTCTACATTTTAATTCATCGAAAACTAGCACTTTTCTAAACTCGCTTAATTATGTACTTACACTTAATTATAGTCCCCCACCCCCCTCCCGGTTTGTTTTCAGTGCCACAGATGGAAAAACATATTTATTTTGGGGAAGAGGAGATAAAATAAAAACTCCACCTGGGAAAGGAGCGGCAGGTCTCTGCTGAGTTGTGCTGCGTCTGGTAGGAATTTACTGGATTAGCTCAGTCACAAAATGTGAGATGAACCACATTGTCAATCACCCTCAGGGCAGAGCAAGAGAGGAAGAGCTGTCAATCAAAGCGGGTCTTCAATCGTCCCATTCACATCGCCTCCTGGAATCAGTCTCTCCCGCTGACTGCTCTTTGACATTTAACGCACTGGGGCCACGAGGATGGAGAGGAGAAAAAACATCCTCAGATCCTCCCTTTCTTTCTTTCTTTCTTTCTCTCCGTCTCTGTCTGTCCTCAATCTTTGTGCTCTAGCAGAGGCAGATAGGTGTGTTTAAAGTAATGACAGTGTTCATTTAGCGTGAGACAATGCAATAGCTGTGAGAAATAACTGTAAAGCAGACAAAAAAAGTTGCGGTAACTCTTAAAGTGCAATGACAATAGGCAGTACTGTGGAGCGTGCAATAAAAACAAAATGAATTGGACTTGAAGAGCACTGCAGAGTTATGTATTGTTCTCAATCTGATGAATCGGTTATAATATTCTGTTGCAAGGTTGAAAACATACGACTTCCCTGAACAGCATCTCTTTTGGGCTTCTACTTTTCTTGAGATGCATTATGAAATTCACTCCGAGCTCATCAATAAAATACAACGCATTTGCTAAAGCTCAAACAATAAATGCACCCAATCGAGTCGATAAAAAAGAAGGGGAAAAAAAAACAACATCTGAAAAACTGCTAATCTGCTGAACAGATAATACCTTCCTCCTCTGAAAGATGCTGGGGGATGAAAAATCCAACTGCAGTTTGTTGTCGTTTTTATGTGTTTTCTCTCCTCTTGTTTGTATTCCGGGGCAGCCGCCTGGCTCCGAGTGAGGTATACAGAGTCATTGCTCTTTTGGCTCCAGCCCTGACACCTTGTGCCCTCAAGTGTGGACTCCTTAGCCGCGATCTGATCAGCATCTTTATAGTTTATCAGCCTTGGGGTTCAATTTTGGCTTGGATGCTTTTACAAATGAACGCAATCACTGGTGAGCCTTCGCATCCTGATTGCATTGAGAGAAGCGGGTGGAGGAAAGTTTAGTGGATTACCGTGCCACTTGAGGATGGAGCACAAACACACCGAGGCAGCCGCAGAGGGGGCCGCCTGTGCCTCTCCCCCCCTGCCTGGGCTATTGGCACTCACTGCTTGTACTCTGTCTTATTTGACTAAAATAATATAATTGTCTCCCATCTTATTGCTTGTAAAGCCATCTTCTGTCTGCAGGCGATGTGTGTGATCAATGCACTATCTAACAGAATCAATTCTTCCAGGAATACCTTGTGTTTGTGAAATGATTCCAGGCAGCTGCAGCAAAAGACAGGGCTGGAAGTGGGATCCTGTGGTACTAGGATTAGTTTAGCGACTTGGACCCTCCAGTTCACACTGAATAGTGTTGCTCTTCGCCCATTTCTCATGTTGTTCACTACGTGTCTGTACATGTGTGTGTGTGTGTGTGTGCAAAATAGGCTTCCCAGGGAATTCACATTCATATTGCCAGTTATGTGCATCATCCCTCCAACATCTTCTAAGCAGTTTATTCCACTTGTAACTGCTACAGTATTGGTATCCCCTTGAGATGTTTTCAACTGCGCTGGAAAATGGTAATAAATGTCATGTCATCTGTTTGGTAATAGAAAACAGATTCCCTGAATTTTACTAGAGAAAAGGAATTTGTTCTTATCACTTCCAGTATTTATATGTTTTTATCCCTCCAAGTATTTATTTCATCTGTCATCACTGTAGCTACTGAAAATTGTAGAATCGGAAATGTATTCTGTATAAAAGAGTACATATATTTAAACTAAAAATACAAACAATAACACTCTATACAACCAGGAAATAAGTAAATAATTGCATCTTTATGTACTGGCAGCAAAATACTCCCAAATATTCCCTGCAACTTCCCTCGATCCAAAACATGGTTGCAATGAAGGGGTCTATCGCATCACACTAGAATGAATGAATTAATGTCCCACTGCCAATCCTGACTGCCTGATCCCAGTGTGCACCCCTCCTCTAATTCTACAACTAAACAATGATATCAAAAGTGAATTATGGGAGACCTCTGGGGTGGATCGCAGAGAGTAATATGCCAAAAAACTATTACAGAGGGAAACTATGGGAATAGACCCCTCTGGAGGAGCAGAAAAAGAGTGAGAGAAGAGAGAATTGAGGAGCGGGATCAAGCCAAAGGGAACCATTTTGGCAGGTCAGGTTGTAATTGATTGTCAATGGAAATCTCTATGGCAGTGGCAAGTTTGTCTTATCATATCTCGTGTTTCTGCCATTTTTTTTTTCTGATGTAGAAGTAAAAAAAACATCCTGCAAAAGAGCGTGATGGCGGATGATGATGGACGTTTTGAGCATGTTGTTGTAATATGGTGTAAACTACTGGCTTGGAGAGCCTTTAGCAAAAGCAGTATCTGGCTTAATAAGCATGGAGAATTTCCCAGGAAGTACCACGGCATATTGAGTTACTTCTACGCGCCGAAAAAAAAAAGGACACTTTATGCAAATTCAGGTATGCCTTAGCAATTGTCATTCAGTTGTTTAGTCCAGTGGTTTAATTCGATTTAGGGGAAAACAGCAATGCCAAATTGTGTCTTTCGATAACATCGCTGCAATGATTGAGTTATGCGTTATTGCATTTGTGACTCGAGTTTGGTCTGTTGCTCTGCCGTTTGAGGCTTTACCTGAGAACAGCTCAACCAGAGAGAGAAGTCAGCTCCAAAATCCTTTCATTTCCTTTGTAAACCACATGTCATGTTCTATATTAGGTGGATAAAGGACGTATGTGCCTTCATGTCTGTGCACCTTAGATCTGGCTGGAGATTTCGCCCTCCCTTTTTTTTCTGCTTTTTCTTCCCCTTCCTCCGCTTTGTTTACTTTTTCCTACAGTCTCATCTTCATGCGTCTTGTTTTGTCTTTCTCTCTCTGTCCTCGCTCCTCTCCCTCTCCCCTCTTCTCCTCGGTGTCTCTCCGTCCTGCCAGTGCTCTGCAGCGCCGGCCTCAGTCCATTCTTTGGGTAGCACAGGAAGTGAAACTGTAACACAGAGTTCACTGGTAATTGGCCACGGTCACGCTAACCAAACAGGAAGGAATCTGCAACTGATTAGAATTCTTCCTCCTGCAATAATAGTCTCCCCCGCTTCACCCCCCGCCCCCACGAAATTAATTACATTCGGGGGTCTATTCCCACTATTGGTTTTCCTGTTTTGAAGCTGCATTATAAAGGGAAAAAATCCCAAGACAACACAGCCTAGCTAGTTTTTCAATTACAGAGAGACAGCCTAAGTCATAAAGGGCTGAGGAAGCACAGGCAGACATCCATCTATCCATCTCTTCATCCGGACAGGGAGCTACCGGCTGGTCAGATCAGTCAGCAAGTCACAGACTGCTGAATAATCTTTTCGTGACTCACACACACACACGAAATACACACAGACATACACAGACCTCACGATATCTGTAAAATGCTGTTCAAAATTAACTTTCCAAACAAATGTTCCCCAATTTTTATTGCGAATTGTAATATTTTACTGTTGATCTTTAGGAAAACAGGTAATTTGACAATTCGGACATCTATTTGTATAACTTTTCCAACTAAGTTGTTCCTCCTCATTTCTCCAGATTCTTCAAAAATGCTGTTTCCAAAAATAAGATACATTCAGCCCTATTCCTTCCAAGGCTCTTCATCGTGGACATTCCCAAAGATCATGAAAATTTTAATGTTTTTTATATAGTTTATATATATGGAGTTTTCACATTCCCAGTTGACACTTAAAGGTAAATCTGTGATCAAGCACCCCCTCTTGAAACTTTAAAACCACCATTCCCTTATATCCTCAGTCATTTATTAGCTTGAAGATAATTTTTACTGCTATTTTAAGATCTGTAAACAATGACGGAGACCTGTAATTTGAGAGATAATAGCCCAATAAAGTGTTGCATATTTTATTTCCCCTCTATACACCAAACTCCTAAACCATGTATTTGAAAATATATATGTACCAATACATAATGAATTTCATGTTAAACCATAACTGTGCAGTGCCAGCTGGCATCAACACCACAGGAGCCGGGAGTCCACCATGTTTCTGCAGAAATGTTCAAAAACCATCGGCTTGTGGGGATGCTGCCCACCTGAAATTGTTCTGATGTTGCATTTTGAACAAGTGTATTGCTTGATGTGACATATTCATTCCACAAACGAGGTTAAGCACACAAGAACAGCGGGACGCCACGGTGCACATGAAATGTTTTAAATACTGCCGTGTTCAGCACCTTTCAAAATAAAATGAAAATAAAATTGAAGAGATGCATTTTCATCTCATCTTCACAGAAAGACACAGAGAGCCAGGGCTGCTTCAAAAATAAATGAATGCCTAACAATGTTTTTGATGTCCTATATTTAAATTTGTACGGTTACTTACATTACTCCTACTTCCCTGGTCTTGGAACTAATCCGATTGATATGGAAATGGGGTGCTCTGTTTCATGACAGAGTTGGGAAAGAGCGAGAGAGACACAGAGAGAGGGAGAGAGAGAGAGAATTCCCAGGTTCGCTCCTACTCAAAATGTGCTGAAAACAGATTTTCAGAATCCTTTGGCTTCATGGTATTGGTTATAGGGGATTACACAAACCACTTAAAGCTCGACAATGAGCTGCTCTTTTCAACCAACAAAAAACTCCTTCATGCTGGACACATTCTCCACACTCGAGAGGTTAATTAGGAACAAATTAAGTAAATATTGTGATTGTGTCGGGCGCCATCGACACTCACAAGATTATATACTGTATAATGACGCTAAAATTTGGGATTTTTAATTTTCTACTTTTAAGGCAGGGGCACGTTGTTTTTTTTAACGTCTTAAGAGAAAATTGGAACTTTTTATTTAATGTTGTTTAATGTCATAGGGGAATAGTTACAATTATTATTTAGAGGCATAGACAGCAATAAAGAAATACAAAACTGGGGCAATGTGTGGCAACCAAAATTATATACGCAAAACCTTAATTTATTAAAGCAAATGTTGCAACGTGACTTGAAAATATTTAGTCATTTCTGCATTTATTTACAGGCCTATCTAAACTGTGATGTTGTCCAAGTTTGAATCGGTCAGGATGGTTCAGACACAACTGTTCTCTTTCAAACATTTTTATATACATACATACATACTAAAATTATAATTTACAAAGTTCACAAACCAGGGATATCTGATCATATGGCAATTTATTTTTCTAGGAAACATTAAAAATCAGATCAAAATTATTTTTTTCTTATTTTACAGAGTTGTATAAACATTTTATATCACATTCAAACATCACATTCAGTAATAGCTTTTCTTTTTAATCTCTTTTTCTCTTTTTCTCAGTAACAACAACACTAAATAATAACTAAATAATTTGTTTTTTGTGTAAAATACCAACATGAACCCTTTATCAAACACACACAGGCTGAAGGAAATAACTGTCTGAATATAACTAAACTTCCACTGAGATAAAAACAGTTTGTCAGTTCTGTCAAACTAGCAGTAGTCTACAGCAATGTTTCCTAAAGCTCAATAACATAAATCACATTGAGGTATGCAGCTACTGCAACAGCATATTCAAACCAGTATCTCCAAGCTTCCTGCTCACTACCCGGGCAAATCCTTATCTGCTGCAAACTCTTCTTTTTTTT
>NTHP01000085.1:267639-282736 GCA_003416845.1 Oplegnathus fasciatus | reverse complement strand
TTTTTTATTATCTTAAATAGCATTTAAAATCATCACTTACCATTTCCCTTCTTTAGCTGAACAGCCATTCAAGCGTGTGTTGTCTGTCATTGGGGTTGAAAATTGGGGAATGGGCTGGAAATTGGAACCACCGAGGATGCCGTCCTGGAAAAAGAGGAAATCAAAGTTAAATGAGATCATGCATGCCAAGAGAATGTTTAACCAAAGGGCAAAAAGGAAGCTGGAGATAACAGAGAAGAGAAAACCGCTTAATGTTGTGTTACTGCAGTCTGTTTGGAGTCGTGCATGCTTGTGTGTGCGTGTATTTGGAGGGGAGAGGGGGTGTTACTTGTCAATACACATTAAACTGTCATTTTATACTTCTGTAAATGTATATGTGTGCAACTGCATCTGTAAATGTCCATATTTTTAAGTAAATACATGACAATGTTTTTGTATTTGATATTTTGTAAAGACCAAGAACGTATGTGTCTGTTACATCTGAGCATGTGTATGTGTTTTTATAGCCACACAGGAATGTGAACATATAGTATTTACCGTTTTTACTGAGTGCGTGCGTGTGCAGGTGTGTGTATAGGTGACGACGGGCTTTGCAAAAGTTCATCCCATAATGCAGTGTCTAAAAACTGTTTGAAGTGGTGAACCACAAACAATTAATCTTGAGCCTGTGATTGTACTGAGCTCCAGTGATGCAGATTTCCCATGACAAGTTCACTTCAAAAGACTGGAATCCTGCCCCACCCAGAGCGCCTATGGTTAGATGATAGACAGGCAGATGCTTTGTTTTAACATGAGAGGACATCGGAGCGGTGGGAGCAAAGAGAGGGATGGGGGGGGTTACTCTTTACTTTTGCGTTTATGCAATTTTCAGACATTCATGAAACACTTTTGCAAGCTATCACACTGCCAAAAAAAAAAGATGCAGGGCAAGAAGTCAGGTGATATACGTACAATGTTTTCATTTACACTGAAGAGATAAACACAGCATTCCTAACCTGTGACTGGGTAAAAAAAAAAGTGTATATTTACCTTCCTCAGAAATATAAGCAAACAACAGGAAAAAAAAAAAGAGGAAACACTTGTGTGAATGTATGCTATACATACAGCTATCTGTCATCGAAAGATAACAAAGGAAGCAATGAAACCGGTTCAGTAAAACTGCTGATTATCTGATGTTTGATTCAAATTATGTTTATCACGAGAGCCGTGAATAATCCTTTATCTAACATTGGCCTTTCAGCTGACATCTAATCTTTGCATTTGTTTGCGCCTTCTTCACTGATGGAATCAGGGATCCCTGTGTAAGTTGTCCATGACAGACAGGCTGGAATGGAGCATGTCTGGATTATGTTTATTCAATTTAACTGAGCATTTATCCTCCCAGGTATTGTTGTGTGTGCTCTGTGTGTACGCTAAGGAAGGAGAGTGATCATGAGAGGGGGGGGGGTGACAGGAGCAAAGTTTCCAGTTCACGAGCTGAGCTGAGGTGAGAGTGCACCGAGAGGGAAACATGCAGCCAGCCTGCACATGTCAAGGTCAGAAGACACATTCCTCCAAGGAATGAAGGGAGAGGTAGAGACAGATAGAGATCTCGTTCACGTGTACCTTGATGTGGCTCTGATGGGCTTTACAACAAAGGATGGAAAATATCTAAGTCACAAAAGCACCAACCAATTAATTAAAGCATTTCAACATCACATAAATAAATATAAACTAAATTTGGACTGATGTTGCTTCACATAAATACTGCATTTGTAGATTGATACTGTATATAACTTTCATTTCATATCACCTTGTGTTCCCGCCATGGTCTCTCTTTCAAAGAGGTTTTTATGAACTTAGAGAACCCACCTAGTTTAGAAAAAAAAGGTTAAAAAAAACATGAAGTTGTCAATTTTACACAGGGTGATGTCATGTGAACAGAATACCTGTGGGTGTGTGCCATCTTTTCACTGAATCATTTGGCGCTGCGCTTTATTTCTTAATTCTCATTGCCATGAAATACTTCAGAAAGAATATCAACCCACAAGCAATATTTTCTGCAAGCAAAAACTAGTTCAAAGACATTTCTTTCCTCACTCCCCCCCAATCCTCAACTTACTGTCCTGGCATCTAGTCAATTTCCAATTTGCAAGGACTTTTACAAGATTTTTTACTGACTTTGCTGCAACACTGAAGCCCCCGGGCCAGTGGGTCATATAATTATTATGTGCAGGAAATGATAAGCATGTTTTAAAAGTGAAAATTAGGTTTAATTGTGGTGTATGGTTGCAATGTGAGCATGAAATCACAAAAGTCAAACTTACGAGACTTTTGCATTATTTAAACAATTTGGGCTGGCTGTTTTACATTTGGGATGATTTTCATTGATTCGTGTTGTTTCAGTGTTACGGGACGGTTGAGGTAATATTGTGGACATACTTCAGAATATGACTGGCATAACTTCTGGACCATTTTTCTTATTTTTTTCTTAGGTACATTCCTAAAATGTCCTCTGTATCTTTTTACATTA
Source organism: Oplegnathus fasciatus (assembly GCA_003416845.1). Classification (NCBI taxonomy): domain Eukaryota; kingdom Metazoa; phylum Chordata; class Actinopteri; order Centrarchiformes; family Oplegnathidae; genus Oplegnathus; species Oplegnathus fasciatus. Next base: position 280,224 of record NTHP01000085.1, on the reverse strand, counting down.
TTACATGTGTCAGGCCCAGTGAAAATGAGAAGCACATTCTCAACAAATGGCTGCCATTTAATTGTCTAATTCAAGCTTTATTTCTAGTGATAACATAAACTTGTAAGGGGCTTTTCCTTGTGCGCAAAGCCCAGATCCTGGACCAAGCTGGCACACAGAAACTCCATGTGCTTAATGAATCCCTATAAAGTTCCCGTGACACATAAAGATAACCCCAGACTTCCATTAGCCCCTGACAAAGCTCCAGGTTTCACCTCACACCCTATAGTCCCTGACTTGTACATCAGCGCCAATCAGAAAACCAGGCCAGAGACAGGAAATAGAAACGAATGTGCGAGGTGTCCTTGGAGTAACCAAAACAACTGCGAGTCCAATTTCCTCCTTTGTCACTTTTTGTAGCTTTACACTCAACTGGAGAGCGAGCCGAGAAAAGAACGTGTTGTCGGCCTGACTAAAACATTGGCAGCTCTCCTGCCCGTGTGTAAAGCTGACATCCAGTTTCCTGAGTGAAGTCATTTCCTCAGTAGACGTTTTGCACAAACACAGGACTAATATCCGAGGGGGGGGGGCAGGGGCACTTGTCTTGAAGAAAAGGGCTGACGGCAAACATTCACCTTTAAATTTAATTTTACCCTTTCATCGTCGAGCACAGATAAGAGATTCAGTAGCCACGGTTAACTGGGAAAATATTATGATAAATGGACTTTTATTAGTATTTTTCCCCCATTATTCATGACAATAACAATACAATGTTCTCTGATGGTAATGGTGCATGTGTGTGGATGCATCACTGAGAAAGGCACGGGTACTTATTATGGAAACAGTGCTGTGATGAATGTTGTAGAGCAACTCAAACTTAATCTAAACTGCATTACATGTTGTTTTGAATATACCTCCCTGATATGCCTATCTTTAATGTACTATCAAGTGCAGGGAGCAGAATTGCTTTAGTCTCAAAATTCAGAGCGGCGGAGAGAGAGAGAGAGAGAGAGAGAGAGAGAGAGAGAGGCTTTAAAATACTGTCTGTGAGAAATGCAAAATTTATGAATACCCCCCTCACATCTCAGCTTGATTTATGTGAAATAATAATACACTATTTAATGCTTAAACATAGCTAGGAGCGATCCCTGGCTATCAAGATGTACAATGGAGTAATGGGGCTGGAAGACAAATCACCTTGTGGACTTGTGATGCTTATTTAAAGGTGCTCAGGCAGATATATTAAACTATATGTAATTGTACACTAACTCTGTGCTGTAGGCAGAGGCGGCAAACACAGGAGGAGGCCAGTCATGATGCAGATGGAGTGGTGTAATCAATTTGACTCAAGCATCAGCATCCACGGCGGAGAGGAGGGCGAGGGAGGGAGGAGACGAGGGAAGACTCTTCGATCTGCTACGTTGTCATCTTATTTAGGTTTTAGCCTTCACTCATACATCCTACACATCCATCTATACTTTTAAAGTGTCAAAAACTTAAAAAGTTAAATAAGACATTTGCAGGATTAAAAAAAAAAAAAGATATATTTCTGCATGAACTTTAGGAAAAGAATCCCACATGCATGTGGTTGAAAGGTTAATTCTCAGGCTCAGGTGCTACAGTAGCTTGAGTGTGGCTTTTATAAGTTTTAGCACAAGGTGTGTCGGTTTTAAAGGAGAGGACCAGGTTCAAACAGAGCCAGTGGTCACACGGATCGTGATTTATGATTCACTGATTGCCTCATTTAATTAAAGTAAATGGCAAAGCCAAAGCGAGGCCAAATTGTCCTGATCTGATGAATTGGCCCCCGTTTTACCACCAAAAGCAGGTAGGGTAAATAAACAGGGTAATTACAATGGTAAATGAAGCCTCTGTGAGCGAGGCCTGTGGGCTGTGGGCGGCTCACCCAGGATGTACTGAAGAAGTGAACAACAGGCGTTCCCGTAACTTTCTTTTATCATCTTCCCTCTGTCTCTAAAACCCGGCCATGCCAAGAAAAACATACTTGCATACACGCAGACACCTACTAGGTGCACACACTCTCACTCGCATATTCGGTGACACACAAACCACAGCTCTCCTCCCACCCCCATCCTGGTGCGTTCATGTACAATTATAGCTACGGTGATCCACAGGTGTTGAATTCTTCTGGCAAGCCATAAAACATGATATGCATGATTTGTGCAGTCAGCCAGGTCTGTAATTTCATTCTCCTTTTCTTTCATTTTCCCTTCCTGGGCCACACGATCCATTTTCCTGCTTTATGAGAGTGCAGACACCCAAAGAGACTTTCAGGATGATTACATGCCCCATGCCATGGGGGGTCTGAGGAGCCAACACGCCAGCCTAAGAGCCGTGTCAAACCTGGGTGAAAACATCTATTTGAATAAGGTTTTGAATATTTGAACTGCTCGAGGTGTGCTTCATTTATCCTCCTAGACATTTGCGGATCCTCAAGTGAAACTATCGACTTCCAGACAAGCTATATCAGGTGCTTCTAATATATATTTTCTGATCCACTTACGTATTCAAAATATATGATTCTGCCCATGCATGCGGCCTGCTGCCATATGAGCAGCACTGATTTAAGATCAGGACACATGCCCTCGTGGTCCTGTGTGTGTCTGGCAAAATAAATCAAGCGTACCTCACATGGCTCATGTATTTAAGGCAATATTCATATATACACAGTCGGGCCTGATGTCACAGCACGTGGGTTGGTTTGTTGGCAGAGAACTGCGATGTCCTCCAGGGGAAACTAAACAAACTCTGTCTGCCACTTTCACAGTGTTGCCTAAACGTGATCAGGGTGAGAGGTAGGTCCTCCGCTGCGGAGCACACACACACACACACTTCCTGGGTTTTATTTTTACACATGCACACCTACAGTATAACCGCCAAAGGAGGAAAACTATAAATTGAGTTTGTACATATTAAAACTGAGTCATTATTATAATCTGATCCAAGATTCACATAGGCGTATTTCTAATATTACTCTGAGATTTACCATGGCTTGCCATTATCATAAATATAATGTTAATATCTATGTAAATAACTGCCTCTCGTGGATTTAAAATGAGGCTATGTTAAATAGTAAATGGGCACATAAGGATAAATGAATGTGAAAAGCTAAATAGGCCACAGAGCAGAATTTTGCATATTGCACAATTTCGTTGTTTTCGCAAACCTGTCAACAGAAAGAACTCTTCCAGCTTCAATCCATAAGTAAATACTATTCACACGTAAACCACAGCATTAATCCTGGCGTGTGATTGACATTTCATATCTGTGACAATACTCCAAATAATTAAAAACAGAAATCTTGAAAGGTAATAGCTTCTCAAATCCATTAAGTAGTTAAAGGTTATGAGAAAAAACAGGATTATTGCTCACAGCAAAACTCCTAATTAAATGACACTACGTAATTTGTTTCTCAATCCCTTTCTCTTCATAAGCACAGCGCAGGTTAAATGAATGGGCAATGAAACATGTGTGTCATTTACCGTCACTTTGAGGAGACAACAAACAATCCCCCCCCCCTTTTTCTGTCTATATGTATTAGAGCAAAAGCAAGTATGGTAGATTGGATAAGCAGACGCACAATTCCTGGTAAATTGTTTGTTTAATTACTTTTTCTTTCCTTTTCTTTTCAGCACACTTGCAAAGAGGGATGCTTCCCCCTCCTGGCTGCTCATAAGAAAGCCAAAGACTCGCCGGTCTCCTGTGCCTGCCCTGAGTGCCACCTATTCACTCAGTTGCTACTGCTTATGACCTGTGTGCGGACAAATCCATTTAACACATCCGTGTGAGTGTGTGTGTGTGAATGCAAACATCACCGTGACATTTGCAAATACATTACCTGGGTTCACTTTTGGTTTAGTGTAAAGTTTGTATTTTTACTGATGTTTTCGTGATTCCTTGTTTGACTTCTGGATTCGGAGACGTATACTCATGTACGTAAATACATTTACAAGGGATTATGAATAGGGGGCTGGGGCTCTATGCCGCTTCTTAATTTATACATATATTTAAGATACATCGTACAGAGCATTTTGTGCATCAACAGCTTCTAGGGGCATCTTGGTGGCCTAGTGGTTAAGACGTATGTCATATAACCTCAACTTCCCTGTTTCGCATGCATGTCATTCCCGTCTCTCTCTCACTCTATGTTTCCTGTCTGTCTCGACACTGTCAGCTGTGTAATATAGACAAAAAAAACAACAGTACAGCTTCGACTCCTGCAATAAGTAATTTCTAACGAGGGGGTGCAGTTCCTAAACTACAGTTTATGTATGGAGGGTATTATATAGTGTCGCTGATAAGACAAACTTTAACGGGTCAACAATTATTAGCTGTCAAACTATGAGGCATAGACCAATAGTGCAATGCCTGAACTTGCTTTCGTGATGGGGAAAAAAAATTCATTCATGCAAACTGAGCTCTCATAAACTTAAATAATTCTTCTTACTCATAGAAAGTATATAAGGAAAAAAAGCATAAAAACTGGCTGCAACTAATGATTATTGTCATTACTGATTATCATTATGGATCTGAAAAATGTTTTCATGATTAATCGATTAATCGTTTGGCCTATGAAATGTCAAAAAAAGCAATAAAATGCACATCGCAACTTCCTAAAGCCCAAACTGTCATATTAAAACAGCTTGTTTTGTCAAACAACAGCCCAAAGCTCAAAGGTTATCAGTTTACTATCATAGAAGACAAAGAATATTCACATTTGAGGTGCTGGAGGCAATAAATATTTTGGTATTTTTGCTAAAAAAAATAATCTAAATTAATATTCCACTGTCAAAATTGTTGCCAATTCCTTTTCTGTTAATTGACTCATCAATTCCTCGACTTATCATTTCAGCTCTAACAAAAACCACCAGGGTTGAATTAATTCACTTGCAAATCAGCAAAGACAGGAAATGGATTTTCTTACAATGCATAAACTAGAAATCTTTACAAAAATGTTCTTAAAAAGCTGCTACTACTATAACTGCAGTTTGGGTTCCTGTTTTGAATTTAATGGACTGTTTACTGAATGTAAATTGACCCGCAGCCCTGATATGAAGCCCTCCTCTGATGGTTAAGGCATATTAAATGGAGAATCTAAGAGGTCCGACCCACCATGCACCCCTTGCCCTCTGATGACAGAGAACAGATGAGCTGAATTTCAAACGTCCACAGCCACCATGAACCAGTCTGGCCGGTCTGTGTCTGCTCTCTGGTCACTGGCAGAGAGGATGGAGGATGGAGGGGAAAATGAGGAAGAGGGGGAGGTGGGGGAGGAGGGGAGGGCGTGAGACGAGGGGGGAAAGAAAAATGTAAGAGCAGCAAGCCTAGCAGATCAAAGAAAATAACATGGGAGAGGATATGAGTGCTTTGAGAAGTAATATAGCCGAGATAGCATCTGTTTTTCGTAGCATGCAGGAGGCTTGAGACAAGCCCAGGAAAAAGACAACGGAGAGCGAGTGCACTTTAGCCGAGGATAAGACAAAACACAAATGGGTTATTAAGAAGCCCTCAATGTAATATCTGGCTGACATTAAAGTGTCTCTTTTTGAAATGATCCACTGCTTGGGAGAGGGGGCTTTTTATGATACTAATGTTGAATAAATAATATGAAGGATCATTATAAGGGAGTGGGTGTTTATATGTGTGGATCTGTATCTTTTTGGAAAAGAGATTAAACAAGAAAAAACAGACTAGTGTCTTCCTGGACAGTTTACTAAACCCTGAGACGTCCTGTAACAAAATAAACATTTTAGAAGCCTGTTAATGATTAAAATAGGCATTGTTAATAGTTCCTGAGTCTCACCTCTACACTACCCAGTATCTGAATGGGTTTCAATGAAGAGGGAATGGAGGTGAAGGCTAAAACCTTTTTATTATGTGCTTCATCGGGTGTTCAGTGTATACTTCTCAAGTATATTGCCTTGGTTGATCGTGCAAAAGCTTATCAGTAGACATTTTCAACCCTGTTTGAAAGGCAACGTAAAAATGTACACCATACTTTATCTTATTTTCATAAAAACAGATATTGTGGTTGAAGGAGGACTATTGTCGAAACAAACAAATGTTAAAATCTGGGACACAAACTCTGTGCAGGACACTCACCCAGTTGTCCATTTTAATTTCTATGGTCCACATAGTATATCAAAACCATTCATAGGTCGCGCTCCCATAAGAGCCTCCTGAAGATTGAATAATGTCCTTCCTGATCCGCGCTGCAAGAGGCCATATTGGATCCAGATTTCACTGGTTCAAAAGTCATTTCATTCCCCTTCAATTCTCTCTCTCTCTCTCTCTCTCTCTCTCTCTCTCTCTCTCTCTCTCTCTCTCTGCTTTATTCCTCTCCGTCTCTCTCTGCCTGCTTTATTTATTGCAGGTCCAGTGGTGTGGTACAAAGCCATTACCCGCGCATATGTACCTTTTTGAATAATCAATAAATAATTATTTTATTATTTAATAGGATCGTATGGGAAAAGGAAATGGGTTTTATTACATAAATCCATCACGCGTGATGAATGGATACACTTGTAAAGTTGGACGGGGGAGAAGGGAAAGTGGTCGGACAGGCCCGCGCCTGCGCTCGACTGCCGTGCCTTGCTGAGCACTTTCTTCATGCGAGGTTGTAAATATGACATTTTTGTCTCTTTGGGACTGTCAATTGGAGTGCAAGGGGAATGGGGAAAGGGGATTGTAAATTCAGAGAGATTAATTAACCTTTTACATTTGCGATTCAGCCCTGCATCTTTTTCTGTACATTGTGACCCCTATGAGCAGAGGGGTGAGAGACCTGGCCGCAGACGGCCCAGGGAGTGCAGACGTCTCATTCCAAATGAGTTATTAACAGAATTTTTTGAATAGATGGAAAAATTGTAGCCTGGCCATTTAGTGTCATAAAGGCCGGGTTGGCGAGGCGGCAGGGGCCTCCCAGGGACAGGAGGCAATACCATTACAATCAAATCTGAGATGGAAGAGGGATTGAGCTGTCCATTCTGAATTTTTATATTGTCAGAGGGCCGGGGAGGAAATAATGCCATCCTGGAGTGTATTAACCTCTGGCTGGGGAAAGAGGACAGGGGAGAGAGAGAGGGAGAGAGGGAGAAAGAAGGCAGGCAGAGGGAGGGATTTGAGATTGGACAGCAGGGAGAAAGGAGGGCTAAAAGAGGGAGGAGAGGAATGATGGGGGGAAAGAGAGTTTCATGCCTTATATGCCGGAGAAGCCAAAGAGGGAGAGACAGGGATATGAGATGGCCATGAGACAGAGCCAGAACAGAAGAAGGGAGAGTAGGGAATAATGCAATAAGGATTTAGAGAGAAAGACTGAGAGAAATGTAGGGAGAGGCGTATATGGACATGACTGCAAGGAGGAGGAGGAGGAGAGTTGGTGGGAAAGACAGAGGAAAAGAGGGAAGATGTCTGGAGGAAATGAGGGAATGACATGGAGGGAGGAGATGAAGAAGGCGAGGTAGAGGCTGGAAGAGAAGTTGTAGGGATAGAGCTGCTCTACAAAGTAGGCCTATACCTAACAATTATTAAGCTGATGCAAGAACATGATAATCATAATATTATTTCGTTGTTCAATTTACTTTTATACACTTTTTCCATTTCATTATTATCAGGCCATTATTTCTTTAACTATGGCTGTGGCTTCACACCAAGACATTTTATGCGGTCTAAGAAGTACTCTGGTTCTTTACTGAGTAGTACGCAGCAATACCACAATGTTAAAAAATACTCCATTACAAGTCAAAGTCCAGCATTCAAAATTGTACTTCAATAAAAGTACAATTAGCAGTATTAGCAGAAAATTGAAAGTAAGTAAGTATCAAACATAAAAGTACTCATTATGCAGCAGAATGGCCACAATAACAGTGATATATTATCATAACTTACAAGATATATATATATACTGTATATATATATATATATATATATGTATACAGTATATATATATATATATATATATATATATATAGAGAGAGAGAGAGAGAGAGAGAGATACTCTCAGAGGCCACTTTACTAGGTACACCTGTACAATCTAATGCAATTCAATACGCTCTGCTATAAATTCTACCTTTTCAAAGTTTATAATCTTCAGTTTTTGTTGACTTTGTCTGAAATGTGTAAATTCAATTACATGTTTAGTACTGAGGTCACAGTTAAAGGTGGTGTTGTACTGGACTACATTATACTGAGAGGTGTTTCTAATTTTTTGTCCTCCCTATTTACAAACATGAGGGGCTCAAAATATAGTGTATATTTCATTGTTGAAATATGAACATGTAAGCAGCATTTTAATGTTGTAGCTGGTCGAGAGAGATCATTTTATACAATACATTTAAGCAAATCTTAATCTTAAAAAAGTAGTGGAATAAAAAGTACACATTTTTTTCTCTTAAATGTAGTGGAAAATAAAGTAGCATAAAGTTTGAATACTTTCTACCACTGGATCCTGTCCTCAGGCTTCTTTTTTAGGCTTTGAGTTCACATTATTAATTTGCCTGTCCATTAAAATGGTCTTTTTTTTAATATTAACAGGACCAATTAAATAGGATATGATCCATGAATTGATATTCTCTGAGGGAAAAAAGCTTATCACAGGAGGGAGCTATGTTGCCAAACCGGACAAGCTTGCAAAACCTGTCGCCTCTGTGTTGGGATGCACTGTGGTGGTTAACAGGAGACAGCAGACTCACCGTGTAACTCAAGATGGATTCTTCAGCACAGGTAAAACATGCAGCCTGTGCCGTTTAACTTTCACTAAATCAATGTCCTAACTTTCTTAACGTCCTATTCCACTGTTCATGGCGCGGGCTGATATAATTTTGCATGTTTTAGACCGAAGTGTAGCCTCTTTACTGCGCTAATAATAGGTGATTCACCTGCTACAGCGCGTGGCTACGTAGACCAATAGCGTCACAGTTCAGAGGTCGGAGCGGAGCGGAAGTTGTTGGCTGCTTCTGCCTCTGCAGCAAGTGCAGGCAGCTTTTAGCAGGCTAACTAACACCCCTCTCAGCGTGTTTCGGCTGTTTGTCATTGGAAAGAAAAAACATGAAAGCCTTCGAAATGTGCGAGAGACGGAGCCGGCACGTCCAGGGGAGTGATTTTCACCGGCTTCGCCTCTGAAGAAGAGGATAAGCTAACGTAAAGAAACCCGGAAGTGTTGTTGAAGGTAACAAGCTTGCTACTGTAGCCTGCTTGTCTGGCTGAGAAATCAAATCCAGGGATGAAAGAAGTCGCTACTAGTAATCGTCTCATAAACTGACCTTGACTGTTAGGATTACCACTTGTGCTTCATCTATGCTAGCTAATCAAATGATAGCTCCTAATGCTACTTAAGTCGTTAGCAACAGGCTGCTTCATGTAGCCTAGCTAACGTTACTGGCTATCATACTTTTACTAAACACTTGCTAAATATATGAAGTTTAATATCAGTTACTACCAATCTACAATTTGGTGGATGTTCAGTTGTATGTGATGCAGCGGTGTGGGGTCTTGGACTAATATATTTTGTTCAGATCAAGACTATAAAGCAGATATTTAACTGTTTTCCCCTCACATTTCCTTTAATAAATTATCCAGAGCTGAGTCAGATATCCCCTTCTAACATATATACTGACTGCAATTGTGATCTGTGATTAGTGATACAAAAAAAGAGCAGAGAGGAACAGCAACAATCATATTTAAAATGAAAAATAACTTACAGCTTGTGTATGCTTTAGATTCCTTAATAAAGGCTTTTGAGGAATACACAACAAGTAGGCCTAGATGCCCAAAAGGGCTGTGCGTGCACCTCCAAAGTTTTTTGATGATGTTTCCAGAGTCACAGAGACTGACTGGCGTGTTCACTTATTTAAATAACATCAACAAGAACCATTTGCACATTCAAATAATAAGGAAATCATCTAGTCATCTACTTTCAGCATGATTCCCTCGGTGCAACAAGTTGAACAGGTCTTACTATGGCAACACTGTTACTATGGTTATTTTTTTTTGATGATGAGAGCTTAGCTCTGGGCTGAGTTTGTCCCATCCATCTTTTATTTCCGGTTTATCCACTTTGTTATATCAGATAAGTTACCTAATGTTAGTTATACTGTTACTGATCACCACAGCCATCATGAACAGCGACTGCCTGGTGTTCGTTTTCTCCCTGCTGTGGTCGAGAAAGGAAGATACCGGATACACCGGGCCAGCACTGAGAGGCTCAGGAAGAGCTTCTTCAGGCCGCTAGGGTCCTGATTGAGGACATTGCCTAAGTTTGTCCTGGGACTGTTTTTTTACTTACTTTATTATTCAAGTGTCCACTATGGTTAACATTATTGTTTATTGCGTATGTCTATTCTTTGTTCTTGTTCTATTTTGCACTTGTTTTTGTTGCATAGTTGGAGGAGCTAACAGTAACCCATTTCACTATGATTATACCCTGTATGATTATATATGACAATTAAACCTAAACTTGAAACTTGAACTTGTACTCCATATAAAGGTGTATATATCTGCATAACTAATCAACTAGAATGATGTAATGCCTCTTTGAGCTTTTGCTCTCTGTTCCTACCAAAGCTCCAGCCTCTGCTTGACACGCGAGCAGGAGAAAATGATGCTCAATATGATTATCACCCAAATCTCTCTTTATGTTCCCGCAGCTCCCAGCAGCCACAGACACAATGAGTGCCAAATATGGCCTGGTGGGCTACAACAGTTCACGGAAGCACATTTCAATCTCCATCCCGTCGTCCACGGAGGTGATGTCACCCCACATAAAGTCTGTGGAGGAGCTGAGGGTCCTGGGAATCAACCTGAGCAGCTTCAGTTCCCCCACACAGTTCTTCATCTGTGTAGCTGGAGTCTTCCTCTTTTACCTCATCTATGGATACCTGCAGGTAACACAGGGAGAAAGACACAATATGAGAGATGCACTCGAGCACAGACGCGCACATATGGTAAAATATCTTGAAGTAATCAGTTGAAGCTTGTTACAGTGGAAGGATAGTGCTGTTGTGAAGGCTCTATGTGTTTGTTTGCATGTACAGATACAAAAGACCGGCAAATTTGTTTAGTTTATGCCCATGTACTGTTTTGTTAGATGTGGCTGTGTTCCTGTCCGTGTAATTAGAAAAAGATGCTAGTACATATAAGACAGCCCAGATGATATATAAACACTAGATGGGCCTCAGAAGGGTCAGATGGGCCTCATCATTACCTGCTTTGTGATTCTTTATTTGTCTCTCCATCCAGGAGTTGATCTTTTCCGTTGAAGGATTCAAGCCCTTTGGTTGGTACCTCACTCTGATCCAGTTTGGCTTCTACTCCATGTTTGGGCTCGTGGAGCTGCAGCTCACGCAGGACAAACGCAGACGGTAAATAATCTGCTCCCAGATGACTGGCTTTACTCTTCTTTTATCTATTCAGCTTCATCGCTGTCACTCCACAGGGTTGTTTTTTTTGTGATACTATAATTCACATTTAAAGATAGTATACCACACATGTCGGATGTTGGAAGAATTAGTGAAGACCAGTTTTTGCTAAATCTTCTGGAGCAACACAGCACTTAAACATGGAAATCCGTTTCTCAACCACTCTGTGCTTTCCTGTCTTCCAGGATACCAGGGAAGACCTATATGATCATAGCATTTCTAACAGTGGGCACTATGGGCCTGTCCAATACCTCTCTGGGCTACTTGAACTACCCTACACAGGTCATCTTCAAGTGTTGTAAACTCATCCCAGTCATGATTGGAGGAGTGTTTATACAAGGTAAGCTGATTCTACTGTATATGTATTTGTACACAGACCTTACAGATGCAACTACATATTTACTTATGTTGATGGCTTTTGCCATTTGTCATCTGTTTGACATCTTTACAATATTTTAATATGGTTAATATGTGCTGCTCTGTAGCTGTGAATATATCAACTCTCTTTTTAATCCCCTGTCTTCCTCTTTATGAAATCATTTGATCAGCACTTGACACCTCAAATCTGGGTTTGAAGTTATCCGTTATATTTGTTGTTTTAACAAGGCTTGTCAGTCGCGTTAACTTTGAGTTGGCTTTGTGGAATAGCTTAAACCTGAATCAATGGTTTAGATTAACTGAAGTCAGGATTATCAAGTCCAGCTTTCCTGTTTTCTGGAATATCTCCAGACCTAGATTTTTAATTGTGACCAGTTGACAAACACACCTGTTTAGAATTTTTCATCATTAACACAAACTTTCCAATTATAAATGTGAATTTATGCCCAATTCGTGGGGTCAAAACGAGGATCGGGCCTTGAGCAGTTCAAAAACATCAGGAACTGGATTTTTCTCTCAGAATTAAAAAACTCTAGGAGAGGTAGACTTTGGAGAAGGTACATTTTACATCTCATTTCACTCATCTCGCATGTTTCCTTTGAAGCGATGACCACCTTTCAACATTCGGTACCTCCTTTTTATCTATGTCTGTTGTTTTCGGTTGTCAGAGCCCAGTCGGCTGTACTCACTGTTTCTCCCCGGTCTTGGTTCCGTCTGTCCTTTCATCCTCACACCGGCCCTCTCAAGGTTCTGTGTCCTCAACGTCAGACAGGTTTTGTGTATTTTTTTTTTT
>NTHP01000085.1:207751-267622 GCA_003416845.1 Oplegnathus fasciatus | reverse complement strand
TCTCTCTCTCTCTCTCTCTCTCTCTCTGGACGGGTAGATGTGAGGACCACGGTCCCTCAAGGGGTCGTGTGGAAAACAGAATTTGTTCACTTAGAATGCAAAGAGGAAAGAAAGTGGGGGAGAGGGATGGGTGGATGAAGGGAGGGGCGTGGGGTTGCATCTGATGTGAGGCCCTTCAAAGGCGAGTCAGGGAATCAAAGCCGACCACGGCCGACCTGATGCTGCGTCCCCTTGTCAACCTCAAGGCATCTGTCAGTCAGCCTGTTTTTGGAAGACTCCTTCATCCTGTTGTTGTTTTTTTTTCTCAACTTTTGCTTTTTCACACAGCTTTTTTTGGCGCATTGTTATGTGCACAACCTCAGAAACTTCGAATTGTCAAGAATGCCCATTGTAAAAACTTAACGTTACATTTTTACCTGAGTCCAGTGTCAATTTCTTTTATTTAAAAAGAGGTGGCTCATCTTTTGAAGATTTCTTTGCAAGCTGTGCTCGAGGGGAAGTACTCTCCCTGTGCAACGTCTCAGTTCGGTTTCTCTGTGTTTGTGATGTTGCAAAAGGTTTTGGAACTTTTACCAGTTGCATACATTTCAGTTTAGATTACATGCTGGTGTAACCTCTAAAACTTATTCCTTGTTTTCCTTTGTGAAGTTAGTCAAAATGTGGTTTTGGAGAATTTAGGAGTAAAGATTTCTGATTAGATTTCAGATTCCAGAATTTCAGATAGAAGTTCAAAGTGATTCAGCGATATGTGTTTGTGCTCCAGGTAAACGCTATAATCTGGCTGATGTGTCTGCTGCTCTCTGCATGAGTCTGGGACTCATCTGGTTTACGCTAGCAGACAGCAAAGTGGCCCCCAACTTCAACGTCACAGGTAATTTCTTCTAGATCCAACAGCAGACTCCAGTGCTATCAGAAATGCTCTAATACTACAGTAAAACCACATCTCCATGCTATATTCTTATGGTCAGTGTGTCTTCACTTAACTTATCTCTGTACAGCTTCAGCTAAAATACATACTTTTGCTCATATGTTCAGATATCCATATTCTTAGTTTTGTGTGTTTATGTGTGTGTGGCATACAGGTGTTCTCCTCATCTCCCTGGCGCTGTGCGCTGACGCCGCCATTGGAAACGTGCAGGAGAAAGCCATGAAACTCCATAACGGCTCCAACTCTGAAATGGTACTTTATTTGTCTAACTGAAAAAAAGTATATACAAGTACATACAAGTGTATTGGCAACTAGATCTGTTCACACGATATTGGGAGCGAGTGCAAAGTTTCTAGCTCTGCTTGTCGTCTAAACCAGACTGCTATGTCCCATGTTTTGGCTGTGAGAATTGTGCTAACTGTTCTTATTACTAATTACAAACTACAAACTACTTATTACTAATTATTCAGTGTGTGATGTCACTGACGGGTCACATGGGGTTGTGTCGACAGGTGCTGTACTCGTACTCCATCGGCTTTGTCTACATTCTGACAGGCCTGCTCTGTGTGGGTGGGCTGGGGCCAGCAGTGGCATTCTGCTCTGAGGTGAGTATACCTTAAGACAGTGAGACTAGATACTCCTGGCACTTTATGTGGCTGCCTACAGACTGATATTATCACAGATGTTGTTTACTGTATGTATATAAAACTTCCACGTTCCAAATATGTTGCAGAAGTCACATCTTCCTTTTTAAGATATGCAGATTAATTAGTTCTTATGTATAGCACAATATTAATCTTGTGTCTTGTGCTCCTTGCTGCTGCTTTTTAATTTAGGCTGTATATACTCATAAGATGTTTTAATGGATTACAGTACGCACTTTATTTGCTTACTGTAAGCCCTGATGTTCTTGCAGCATCAGGAGGATGCAGTTTTCAGTAATGTGTCTGTGCCAAATTATCTTTTGTCTTCTCCTCCCCCACCAGCATCCTGTGAAGACGTACGGTTACGCATTCTTCTTCTCTCTTACGGGTTATTTTGGCATCTCCTTCGTGCTGGCCTTGATCAAGCTCTTTGGTGCCCTGGTTGCAGTGACAGGTCAGAGCAGCAGTTTGTCAAATCCTCTCTTCTCTTCATTTGACCAGTGATTGATTTGTAATTTTAGTTTAGACAGAAAATTGTGTCATAATTCACAATGTATTTTTAAAAAACACAGTGAAATTGACAAACAGTTAACAGTGTACACTGTAGAACTGTCTCTTTGAACATGTTAGGAAGTCACATGTGTTGAGCTTTTGTTTCATATTTGTAATTAAGTAAAACCACAAATGTTTTTACTCCTTTGCAGTGACCACCGGGAGAAAGGCCATGACTATCATACTTTCCTTCATGTTCTTCGCAAAACCTTTCACTTTTCAGTAAGTACCCCCACCTTTTGACTTTGATCAGTTTTCTTCTAGTTTAAAGTAAGTCTACACTGACCTCTTCTTTGACTAACGAAACTTGATTTGGCTTTCCCCTGCCCCTGGTTTTCATGTCCTCAGTCCATTTTCAGACCTTGACTATTCCTCTGCTTTTTCTCCGTGTCCTTCACTCTTGTTCACCCTCCAACTCCTCTATGCTGTTAAAAGGGTCGCGTTTTCTGCAGGGTCTCCTCCGTTTCTACATCTTGACTTTCGACATGCATACATACACACATACACAAGCGCACTACACACAAGATACAAAAAACTCTTGTGTATCTTCGTGGCCAACTTCATTCTCCCTCCAGCTGGTGTGTGCCCTCCACCGTTGCTGGACTCACAGTCCCTTCCAAAACATTTTATTATCAGTATATGTACAGTATCATCAGTAAACAGCTGGTTTGACCAAACACTAAATTTTTGATTTTGAGAAATTGATAGGAAAACCAACCTAAACCAATAAAGTGTGTTGGTATGGTGTTGGGCCACCACAACAGCTGCAATGCTCCCTGGGATAGATGGTACAAGTATGTTGTGCGCTACTGCAGGAATGGGACACGTTCCCTCCAAAGGCTATTCCCTCATTTGGTTTTTTGAGACACATCCGTCCAAAATTTTTGGTGTTCAACTGAATTGAGGCCGTAACATATGATTCCCATCATTTTCATACTCATCAAACCATTCAGTGACCTCTCATGGCCTTTAAAGAAGCATCTGCATTTTTTAAGTTACTCAGCTCATTAATTTGTCATCTGTCTGTCTTTTCTTGTAAACAATCAAAGTTTCTCTGTCTAACAAATCTTTGCAGTCTACTTAATTTCTACCGTCGTTTGAAAAAATCTAACTTTCTGTCTCTCCCTCCACAGGTACATCTGGGGCGGCCTTCTGGTGCTCTTCGGCATCTTCTTGAATGTTTACAGTAAAAACAGAGAGAAAATGAAGCTTCCGTCCATCAAGGACCTCAAGAGCTGGCTGCTGACAGGAAAGAAAGTCCGATTCCTCTCACAAAACGTATAGATGGTACCCACAGGCGTAGTGGAGGTCCTGCGCTGGTAGACTGTACGTCGTGTTCAGATGTAGAGTTGGCCCACCTGTCTCAGGGGATGTGCTGAAGCACGTGCCCGAGCTACGAGCCTCATCACCACGAACATTGAGCTAAGGACGGGTGTACGTAGTTTGGCCACCAATCAGGCTCAAAAACAGCTGACACACGATTAAACTACGATGGATGATTGAGTCTGTATCTGCCAGTACACCACTGGTGTAGAACTGACTGGAATTACTCAAACTCTCTGCAGCAAACTAAAGGAACTGTAACTATTTTTTACAACGGGATCAATGCTAATGAGCTCTTTTAAAGCAATGCTTCAGAGCCCCACAGAAACATTCCCAACATGGAGGACAACACTGAGGACTTTTAAGACTCTCTAAAGGGAAGCCAGCGCCTTAGCTAACCAAATCGCACAGTTTTGCACTGGAAAATGACTTGTACACTTACACCCCTGAGTGGCTGGGAAAAACTGAAATGTTGGAAGAAAAGAGCACAGAGCGACATGTTAACCTGTCATGTCTGAAATGAATGTGTGTCCCCCACCCTAAAAGAAAAACTACATATTGAAAAAAAGGCATATTTGCCCCCGCATGTGCCAGAAAGACAGAGCAAAACTTTGTTTTTACATAATCATTGTCTTGATAAGTGGCTTTTTTCATAGTTGGTTGGTAATTTATATCTGACTGTTCCCTAATTCATTAAAAAATGTGTGATCTGTGTGATCATGTGATGACATTTTGAGGAATGTGGAGACGTTTGCTCCCATGTGCATCAATACATCAGAAATGTCAACTGCCATAATTTGCTAACCATGTGTTTGGGTTAAAGGGTACCACTCTTTTTACATTAAAACAAACTGAGACGTTTCACTTTGTGCGTGCGTACATGTATGTATGTATGTGTGTGTGTCTCTCATCAGCCAACCCTTATTCTCTCCCCTTGCACCGCTTGAGAAAAGAGTTGAAATGTTGCCAAACTGTGTGTGTGTGTGTGTGTTTATCCATCCAGCGGCCTTAGGCATGTTTGATTAGGAGTCCTGAAAAAAAGATAGCAGTGCTAGACAGAAAATAAACAGCAGTCTTCACTGTGCCTAGGCGGCCCTATTCATTTGGATCCACCTTGCGAATGTGTGTCACTCACATGAACGGCGGTCTCCATTCGCTCTAAATGATGATGTGAGGAAGCGCACACCTGGTTCTTTAGCAAAACAGTAGTTTCCTCTGTTGGGCCATTCAAGGATATTATGTTGAGATTTACACTTACAGGTTTATTTTTTCTCTGTTGGTTAAAATTGTTATCTCAGTGAGTTTTTTGTTTTTTTCCAGTCTTTCATGCATACACCACTTTCACTGAGTCCCTGCTTTTAGTTTAAATATCAATGTGCATCTGGTTCCAATGGGGGAAATGTAATCCTGTTGTAGATAGTCATTGCCCAAGAGATTTGTGCTTGTCCAGTCCTGTTCGCTGTTTATCGTACAGGTGCGCCTGTTTAACAGCAGCATCTTTTGATGTGCAGTACAGTTCTGACGGGTACTGGGACATTTGCTTTTATGTTTTTTCATTATTTCATCCATAAAGCTTGATTGCAGTTGTAAATCTACATATGCAACAGTTTAAAAACAAGTTTCTAATATTGGTCTGACAATCTAAGACATGTACACAGTAAAATCCATCGTAACACTTTTATTATGAGTGTAAACATCCACCAAATAAAAATTAAATTCCTGTCCTGAGATAAATGAGTTGTAAGCTGCAGGGTTGCCAAGTGATTGGAGATGCCGTCCTTCAACCTTGGACCCAGAATCCTCCCTGTCAAAGTGCCCGGGAGCATGTTAAGTCTGCTGACCATGTGTTTTGACCTCTCAATGGAGTTATACAGGTAAGAAGAGAATTCCCTTACAGAGGTCAGAAAAGTGTTATATTACATTAATTCACATGTCCAGCACCGACAATCTGAAGCACTTTTTTTTTTAATTGGCTGCAAACCCAAAAAGCCCAATCAAGGAAATATTTAAGCAGGCTAGGAATAAATTTGAAATGTTTGAGAAGTCTTTTGTCCTTGATGATCGCTTTATGTGTGTGTATGTGTGTGAGTGTCACAGCCATAGCATGGTGTGAAATGACAGAGACTTGCCAGCTCAGCAGGAGGCTGCTGAGTGTGTCTCTCTCTCTGTGATCCTAATAGAGGCCCAGATATTACAGTCTCACTTCCAGGCGGGAAACCTAACGCTGGGCCAATTAGTAATTTGGTATTTCATAAAATTTGGCAGCTTGTGTCTGATGACAAACTGACAGAGATCCTCTCTCCTCCAGGGAACCTTTGGCAGTACAGCAGTGTACACACACACACACACTGAGAGCTGCTAACTTTTCCAAAGCAAAGTGGCGAGTGTTGAACATATTGGGAGCACGTAACTCAATTGAAAACAGAAAATGACTTTGGATGCATTCTTTTTTGGCTGCAGATTCAGGTTTCACACAAGCACGAAATGGGAAAAAGATTTTCTTCAAGAGGCTTTTTTTTATGACATACAGCGCCTCGCTAAACTCCTTTTTTTTATATGATTGATGAACGGTGAAACAGTCCATTAGAGGTTGAGAGGTCACGTTGCAGTGTTAAAACATTACTTTGCCATTATACACACCTTTGATGTGCAGCGTACAGTACTGCTTCATCGCTATGGGAACTGCTATTCTCTTCCAGCTCCCTGAAAGGTCATTATGGGATGGGAAAGCCCAGTTGACCCAAGGCAAAGTACATCATTTGTCTTTTAGCACCAGGAGAACACACCTAACAAAGCAGGCTGACCCCTGTTAGAACGCTGAGGATTTGGGCCATTTTTCAAAGCCGCAGAGGAATTTGCCATCCACTGAAGTCAGCTGTTTTTTATTGTTTTACACAAACATTTTTCTTTTTTTTTAATCATAAGTGACTTTCGCTGTTTTGTCTTTAGTGAGGTTATGAAATGTGAATGTGTGTAATTGTTTCCTTGTATGATGAAGGGATGTCCTAACATGCAGGAAATCAATAAATTCACAATTCATATATATATTTCATATATATATATGAATAATTCTATATCTTTAACCTTTTCTTTCTCCCTTCTCTTACCTCCTCATCATCCAACCCCCCCCACTCCCCATCACACACACACACACTTGGTAACCTAGGCCATCCAACCTCTGCTCTCACATGGCTGCAGCCCTTCCTAATAAATAATGGGAGGTGTTTGGAGCTCATCATCCCAGCAAATAGGCTGCTATATAATATGCGGTCCACTTCAGATAGGTCGCTATATAATATGTTGTTCGACCTCGGATAGCCACAGCAGGGAGGGCTGGCAGCTCATTCATTATGGGTGCAATCGGTTCAGTGGGGGCAGCAAGGTGGCGAGGTGAGGGATACGCAGCCGCTCTCACAGAGACATGTACACACACACCTTCTCTCTCTCGCTCTGTCTCTACACACACGTACACTATCCCTGTCGTCCTTGGATAAATAGGAGGCGCACACACAAACAAATATGGAGAGATAGTATGTGGAATCCTAAACTTGAATATGGTCTGTTGTATGATTAAGTGCAGTCGTCAGTATTTGAATGAGTTGAGATTCACGTCTTATATTTTTCTTGAATGTGTGGACACTTTAAATCTGTCTTCAGGTTTCATGTTTCGAAGAAATATTTCGACACTTTGGGAAATAGGCTTATATTCTTGCTGAGTTAGATGAGAAGATCGATACCACTCTCAAGTCTGTAGGATAAATATGAAACTACCAGCAGCCGGTTAGCTTAGCTTAGCATAAAGGCTGGAAACAGATTGAAACAGCTAGCCTGGCTCTGTACAAAGGTACCAAAATCAGCCTAGCAGCACCATAAGATGACAAATTAATATTTTATGTCTCTGAAGTAAAACTGAAGTTGTGGTTAATTACAGTGAATCACTGTTTCTTGGCGACCAGAGGCCAGGCACAGGACTAGCTACAGTAGGCTAGCTGTTTCCCGCCACCTCAAGTCTTTATGCTATGTTGTGGTCATACAGGAGGTTATTTTGCTCTTCTTTAGCTGGGCGCAGTTGCAACTTCCTGGAGTTGTCTTCACCGTGAGGTTACCAGTCAACCATATATTGTTTTTACACTTAGGTACAGTATTTGTACGGCTTAAGCAAACGAGATAAAGCATGTTAATTAGTGAGCTTTAGAGGTGCTGGTAGGCGGATTTTGTTACCTTCGGACTGAGTCAGGCTAGCTGTTTCCCTCTGTTTCCAGTCTTTGTGCTAAGCTAAGCTAAGCTAAGCTAAGCAGCTGCTGGCGATAGTTTCATCTTTACCTTGAAGATATGAGAGTGGTATCGATCTTCTCATCTAACTCTCAGCAAGAAAGCAAATATGCGTATTTCCCAAAATGTCAAACTATTAAAGAACTATTAAAAATATTGCCACAGGTATAGACATGCCTCCTTCTTATCTCCTCTTATATCTTCATTTTTCCATCCTTCCTTTCTTCCTTCTTTCGCTGTCCATTTCCAAACACATGGATTCATTCTCTCTATCCCTTCTTTTCTTCCCTTCCTTCATTCCCTCTCTCCTCCTTTGCTTCCTCCCATCCCTCTCCACATCAGCCCCCTCCCCACCTCTTCCTCCTCCTACCTCAGACTCATTACACCCCACCCACCCGCACCCCAGCCTCGGCGAGAAGCTCTCCTCATATAATATGATGGCCATCTGCTAGGCTGAGCCACGCTTTCCAAAAGCCCCGGGGCTAGATGTTTATCTGTCGTCCCCCTCTCAAACTCCTTTAAGAATGCAAAACATATCAGCGATCATCACCACTACAATTAGCACAGGTGCTGCTGAGCTGTAAAGTGATCAGGAGAAATGGGAGGAAACATAATTGAAGTGGATTAGAGCGGAGAGGTGGGAGGGAAAAAAATGAAATAAAAATTCTGGAGGCTTGGACAGCGGCCCTTCTCTATACTGCTGTTTAAAATTCACTGTGCTGTGATTAAAACTGCTGCAGAGCAGTGGTGGAAGTCCTGGCAAGGAGTTTTGGTTTTTTAACAGCTGTCTAGTGTTTTTCTATCCCACCGACAGAATGTGGTCCTGTCACGTTGAAATATGGAGTTGGAGAGTGTGATTGTGTATTGTATAACCAAGATCAGGGCTTTCTATACATGTACTGCATGTTTTTTTTCAATTTCACCTGAGGAGCTTGTACAGCTGCATGTGTGTGTGTGTGTGTGTGTGTGTGTGTGTGTGTGTGTGTGTGGTCTGTGCGTGTGTGTTACTATAAGGAGTCTAACACACGGCAAACCAAATCTTCTTGCATTCGGCTTGTCAGCACCCACTGACAACATGGCAGCAAACGTTTGTGCGCACGCATGCAAACACGTACAGATACTGTACAGACACACACACACCCTCACACACACCATTTTGGTAGCTCGAGCAGGGCCGAAATATTCCGCCGCAGTCACTCATGAAGAGAAATTCTTAATAATAAATATCCAGCCAATAATGAATGTGCTGCTGGCTGCAGTTGTCTTGGGGGCATAATATCTAATTTCCTCCCAATGTTTCATATCCCTACTCCTGCATGTCGACACAGTCCATCATTACACCCCAATGCAGGTTCCTATCACTTTTATTTATTTTTCAAATCAATATATAAATCAAAGCCTGGACAGATGAGATCCAATAAATTACAGAGTGCCGGACAAATGCGGAATGTTAACTGTGTACCAGGAGAGAAGATTCCCATGGGTGCCGCCTGGTCTGCGCTGTGTGCTAGAGAAAAATCTACTAAATGTCATATTAAATCACAGCTAACTTGAATATTACTCAGCGCTGTTTTTAATACAAGTGGAAAAATTCATCCAAGGCCTTATCTGAATAAGTTTTGTAGGTTTCATGTATCTTCACTGAGGGTCTTTATATCTTATGTCTAATTTCGTTATTTTTTGGAAAACTTAAAAAAAATCAAGAATGAGACAAGGAAGTCGATGATGTCTGTTGTGGTTTTGGCTGGTAGAGCCATAACACAACATTTGCCCTGGAATTGTCTGGTACAGAGCGATCCCATTTTGCATCCCTCCCTACCCGGCATTCATTTGAATTGAACTCGAGGATGCAAAATAGAGCAGCAGAGCACTGATCCTCTATATACAAGCCACAGCGTGTGAGTCACCCCCTTCTATTCCAAGCTCAGCCACATGGAAAAATGGGAGGGTTAGTGGAAGAAGGGGAAGGAACAGGGGCAAGAGGATAGAGAACCAGGTGAAATAGAGCATAGAGAACAGGGGAGGAGGGTCGGCAGTCTCACAAACCTGCAGCTGCCATGTTGAATCCTCACTGCGGACTCACATAGGTGCAGGGGGCTAACCAGTCAGCTCGGGCATAGACCCATAACGTGAAGGGCGGGCTCAGAGGGTACGCACACTCACACACACACTCGGAGATATACCTGAGCGTGGCAATCATCGCTATCAGCAGGGAATATGCTACCATCAGGCCCCATAACATCAGAGTACACCTTGGCGCTGACACCACATGACATGCATATGTGCGGAGGCAGTGTGAGGCGATGCCGGGCCAGGCAGCAGCAGGGGTTTGAGGGAGATTCCCATTGACAGTGGTCCGGTGGGGGGAGAGGAGACCTCCGCTGTAAAGTAAAACAGCAGGCCTTCTTCACTACATGGTAGGAACACAAAGAGAGAGGCAGAACCACATGGGCACTAAGAATGAGACAGACTAAATGGTAAAAAAAATGTCAGTTTATGTCAGCTGGTATGTGAGTAGCAGGCATGTTAAAATGATAACAATAAATAGTAATGGGGTAATGTAATAAATAGTAAATTAATAGTAATATATCTCCACATCGGGAAATAATAAAGTATGTTGCCATGTTACTAACATTGTTATACAAAGACAGATATTTTATATGATTGCGCAATGCTCAATATCAAAATATTATATGATATAATTTGGCCAGAACTGGAATTAGGAAGCACAGTATTCATGACATAGAGTCTATGGTAGGGCTGCAACTAATGATTATTTTCATTATCAATTTCTCTACTGTTTTCTCAATTAATCAATGAATCCTTTGGTCTATAAAATGACAAAAAATAGTGAAATATGACCATCACAATTTTCCAAAGCCCCAGGCGACATCTTCAAATTGCTTGTTTTTGTTGATCAACAAAACCCAAAGACATATACTGTCAAACAAGACAAAGAAAAGCAGCAAATCCTCACCACTGAGAAGGTGGAGCTGGGGAATATTTGGCATTTTGTTTGATAAACAATTTAAACAACTATTTAATAATATATATCAAAATAGTCGACCGACTACTCTTTTCAGCTATAGACTACACAGTATAAGAAGGTCTATGATCACACAAGATGCATTTTTAGCAAATTGATCTGCTTTTTCTCAGTGCTGAAAGAAGTACTGATCCTTTATATAAGGAAAAGTAACAATACCACAGTGTGAAAATACTCTGTTACAAGTTAATGTCCTGCATTCAAAATTCTACAATTCTATAAGTATTACCAGTAAAATGTACTTAAAGTATCAAAAGTTAAAGTGCTCATTTTGCAAAATTTCCTCTTTTTGAGTATTAAATTATTAGAGCCTTCAAGATCAGATATTACATAATTTTTCTTTTTATTTTATGCACACAAGATTTGTAAACACAAGTTATTATTGTGTGCAACAAGATAAAAAATAAATAATAAAATTGAGTTCAGCAGCTCTCTTGTTAGTTTCATTCAGGGAAATGTACAACATACTCATTCTTAACAGTACATGATGATATAAATCCCACCAGAGCTTTGCACCACTTCATCTACATCTAATCAGCAATATAACTGAAAACACCTGTGAGGGTAAGTGGGGCCTTAAATCTATAACAATGCATCATATTTAATAAACTGATCATTTGTTTTGTATGTAAAATCAAAGTAACTAGTAACTATAGCAGTTAAATAATTGTAGTGAAGTAACAAGTAGAGTAGAGGTTTAAGATAGCGTAAACTGGGTATACTTCAGTACAAGTACCTCAAAGTTGTACTTAAGCACAGTACTTGAGTAAATGTACTTAGTTACTTCCAGCTCTGTTTTTTTCAATGAGTTTGAAGTCTCTTGGCGACATTCAGCTCTAAGCAGAAAACCATCTCATGCCACCTTTATTTTGTCTCTTAAGTCTGCAAGACTCATCCAGTGTTATGCGGCTCTTACAAGGCTGAATGATCTTGTTTTGATCAACACTGGTTGCAGCATTTTGTATGAGTTGAGGATTAAGGGCACTGTAGTAGTCAACTCTTAACAACAAAAATACATATTTATCTCATTTCGCCTCCTTACCAAAATGTGAGAGGTCAGGGTCAGTGACAAAGCATTACCTCTTGCATTCAGGATCAATGTGGGTGAAAATGTGTACTTTGGAAGGGTGGATATTTCATGGCACGAGTCTTAAAAGTAGTCACTTCAAGTATTACACCACCCTGTCTTTACTTTATCTTTAGATCACATTCATCAAGGGTCATGTGGATCACTGATATGTGCGTAGAGAGGGTTGTTGAGCACTCTGAAGTTTTCAGGCCACAACTTGTTAAGTCTGGATGCAACTTAAAACACGATGCCTTCGACCAGTTGGTGCTCCAGACAATTTGTTCCCCATTCTACTGATACTTCAGGTAGATATGATCCTTTTAAAGCTGTATTCCTTCGTTCATCTGATATCTTACAGTGGTTTATGGAACCCTGAGCCTTTGACAATCCACCAGTTTGAATTAATATTTTGGGCATAATTTTATTCAAAGGGAGTATTCATAAAATAGGCAAAATAAATTTCTGATCAAACATCACAAGATGGAATACCAAACCGCCAACCATGTGACGGTTTGGAACAATTATGTACAGCATCTTTTAAATGCTGCACTGGGAAACAAGATCTCATTTAAAAACAATAGCAAAGCAGAAGGCAGTTGTTCCAATATGGAGAATATAAAGAATAAATAATCCAGTTGTCTGCAGCGCCCAACGCAAAGCAATTTAACGCATCAGTGGCAGCCGCCTATTAATTTCCTGTAGAAGGAGAGAGGGGGGAGGCTGGGAGCACTGATTGGAGGGACAACGCAGCCGCATCATGTATCACTTCAGAGCCCAACAAGACACACACACACGCAAATAAATGCATAAATGCCCACTCATACACACGCGTGAATCCACACAAGCAAACACACGCACGTCATAGTTGTAATCATCGTGTTGTTGTTTCCCACAATGTCAGCGGCTGCATGGGAGCGAGGTGGCACTATATGCGTAATGGTAGTGAATTAAAAAGCAAAGCCTACAGATAGAGAGGCCCATATGTGACTCTTGTCCTTAGGGTGTTGCATCAATAATAGGCCCCCCAGGCAGGACGTCCCTGCTTCTGCTATGCATTCAATGGAAATCCCAGTCTGCTTTAATTAGGTACCCAGCTTCCGACCCCTCCCCTGCTTCCCAAATAACTAAAGAAGGCGTGGCAGCACCAATATCTCTGGCGCCAATCCAAACAACAACACCTCTTTCACCATGGGGGGGGGGGACCACGGTGCTATAAATCCAGAGGTATTTGGACAGGAGCCACCATTGGTCCCAAAAGACCACTGTTGTGGCAATAAGCATGCAGGGGCCACAACTAACAAATATATGATCTTAAAAACATCACAGCTGCTGAACTTCTGACTGCGTTTCTTCAATTTCAATTTAGAACAATATGTGTTCCCCATCCCACAAGCTGAATCATTACTTCCTTCTCAGAGTGCTTAAAAGAGGAATTAGTGTCAGTAAAAGTTTTAAATATTTGCCTACAAACAAATTCTGTTTACCAGTGACATACCAATTCCTCATCCTTGGTAGGAAACCGCAACACTGGACCGTCTCTCTGCCACTCTGCTAGCTATTCATTTGACCTGTCTCATAGAATCAGTGTTTTGTTTGATGCATGGTTTTTCATTATCACTATGGCCCATCATTACTTTCCTCTTATTATAGTCTGGGGGACATTCGAGACAGTTCAGAAGAGCTGTGGATGAGGGACAACACACACACAGTCATTTCTTTCTTTTGGGGGAGAAAAAAATGTGCCCCACAGACATAATGTCTGTGTTTTCCTGCAATTAATTAATGGGTCCCCAGCTAGTTAGCAGTAGGCAGCACTTGTTTCACCGTGGCGACTGAGAGAGGGCGAAAGGGGTTGGAGCCAGGCTCGCCTCGGTAGCTGCAGGCTTTTAGTTGTGAGCCACTGGATTTGGACTATTTTTAACGAAATCCTTTTATGGATAGATAAATCTGATTTTATGCAAGAAGAGTCTCCTGGGTTTCAATTAACTGGGGGTCACGCTGCAGATCTATCACAAAAAGAAAGAGGGAAGGGAAGAGAGAAAGAAAGGGAGAGAGGAAAAGATAGAAAAGAAAGGGAAGAGGAAAGCCTTTAATTAATACGGTCTAATTAAACATTTGTGAAATGCATTATCTGCACTGTTTTTTTTTGTTGTTGTTTTTTTCATGATGAGCCACGGTTGCCTAATTGTCTACTCCCCCCCTCTCCTAAAAGTTGTTTTGTGGTTACATCATGGTTGTTAATAATGCAAAAGACGCTTTGGAGTGCCTTTTAACTGCAGTTTGTCTTTCCACAATTGAGAATTCAAAGAAAACTTGTAATTGGGAATGCTATGTTTCTCGCCCTTCAACTAGAGTCCTCTGGGTTCCTCTTGAAAACATTTGACTGACTGCAAAGATTTGGTGGCGGGGGGAGGGGTGGGGCACACTTCTACAGGAGACTCTGGAAACTAATTTGATTCCTAAAACATGCAAGATGACAGCTTCCCGCTGTACAGCGGAGGTAGATTTGACTTTGAATCATGACACACTGTTTAATCACGGGCCACGAGGCATGGCAAGTCGCTAGACCTGAGGAGAGTCACATAAAGAGTGTCAAGCATGCGGGGCGAGAGGTAGAGAGAGACAGAGAGAGAGGGCAAGAAAATCCATAACAGATTAAACAGTGTTTGGTCAAAACACACAGCATGATATGTGCGTCTATCACCTTACCGCTCTCTCTGTCTCATTGCGATGCATATTTCTTCCCAGCCAGCCCGCTCTCTCATTGTTAAACTACCCACAGGGCACTTCTTAATGTGAAGTTGATCTCAGGTTGTAGTCGCTTACACGTGCACACACACACACACACACACACACACACCAGTTCCACTCAGCACACTCCACCCCCATTGCTGCCATGACATTTCTCTCCCCATTCAATTCCCAGCGTGTGCAGCAGTAGAAAAGCGTATTATGTCCATCTTTTTTTCTCTCTCTCTCTCTCCCTCTCTGCATAGTGGGGGAATGATTCAGTTCATCAGAGCACGGAAATACGCTCGTATACTTTTGGCTGAAATGCACGCACATGCTGGACCGGCACAGGTCTATTTGATGATACAAGCCACATGGCTGAGCTAACACAGCTGAGTATATACTCACACACACACAAACGCTGATGAAGTAGGCAGGTTGAATAGCGCCAGTGACAGATTCCTCTTTCATTACCTTCGATTATCTTGAGCACACAGAACACTTGTGGGTCTCCATCACACATGTACGAATATCCAGACTGGCTGCTAGGAGTGGACGTGTTGATACTGAAGGTATCCATACAACCAAGTGTTCGGATACGGATCTGTGTCTCTCTTCCCTGTTGTTCCCATTTATACGTAAGAGTAGTTCCACAAACACTTTTCCATTGTCATCATCCAAATATTTTTGTTATTCTCCATTAAAAACTGCTGTGTTTTAACATGCTTGGGGTCTTGTGGTTAAAGCAGCTATAATCAGTAGGCCTATTTTTAACAATGGATCACATGACTACTTGTATGTAAAAGGGGTTGCTCGTAGTGAAAAAACCATAAAAGAAATTCATGAAAGAATGTTTGTTTCACTTTCGAGCAGGTTTGAATAGATACAATAGTAAAATAAGAATAGTATTAGTAATAGTAAAATCATTTGGTGGTGGCCTATTAATGATACAGTTAGCTCATAAATCACAACACATTGCTCTCCCTCCAACATTTTCCACTTAATAAATAGTACTGGTGACTCTGGTCTTAATATTACCTGGTATCACATCAAAACCAAATTTTGTGATATTGCCCACCCAGTGATCAGGTACACTCTGGTTGAAAGTTTCAAGGTTGCTTTACCTCCGACCAGCATCACTGCTGGGTGTGGTCAAAATTGTGCTCTTTTCCACCTTTGACCACGACCAATAGTGATGTCATGGTGCACTGACCACACCCTGAAGTACACTTGTGCATCACTGCAGACAGATGAGAAGTTAAACCACTGCAGGGAAGCAAAAACAAGATTTTCAGGGGGTGTTTTTTTTTTTCACTCTTTAAAACTAAAATGCCAAACTCACTCTATGTGTGACACGGAAAAGTGACTTGTCTGCTTATTGAGGCAGGCATCTGTCACTAAAATGTTTTACGCTGCTCCCTAATCCCCCTTCACCGATTTTGCCTCCTCTCTCTTCTCTTTCTTCCACCCAGTTCTTGCTCTCCACTCCTCCCACCTCACTCCATCTCTCTCTGGTGCCCTTACCTCCCCCTCTCCTCCTACCACCCTCTTCTATATTAAGCTTGTCATCTCTGGTTCCAAGGTGCTCTAAGTGGTGGCAGTGCTAAGGTGCTAGCAGGGTGCTAGCAGGGTCTGCACTGAGCATGCCCAAAAAGCCAACCTAACTAATTAGAGATCCAACCTTGATGAGTGCTCCCTCTCTCACGCACACATACACATACACTCTCTCCCTCGTTCTCTCTCTCCATAAGCATGTGTATCTGGGCCCAGAAATTACTTAATATGATATATTAACATATTTCTGGCAGGAACGGCAGGAGGAGGGTGCTCGTTGGAGACAAATTATCCAAATTAATTTCTAATTTAAAATCCTATGCCTTTTATTATAAGCTGTGGGCGCCCTTGGTACCAGAGACACAGCGAGGAAGAGGGAATAAAGGCAGATAGAGAGCAGTGAGAGAAGAGTGAAGTCAAGGATGGAAGGATGGAAGGAGGAATAAGAGGATGCTTTAATAACCTAGGCAGTTTTTTGCCCACAAACCAAATGAATAAACGGAGAGGGATATGAAGACACAGGAAGGATTTAACTGTACATGGCCGGCTGAACTCGGCCCAGCTTAATTCAGCCATGAGAGAACATCCCCAGAGAGGAAGAAGAGAAAGAGGAAAATGAAAATGGGTCCAAAAGTTTGAGGCATACTTGGATCTCCCCTTTGCCCTAATTAGTGGCCTCACATCCTCGCTAAGCCTGAGAGGGAGGAGAAGCCAGCGGCCATGACCATGGGTCAATCTTTGAGAAATTGTTATGAATTTGCTCACAATAGCCCTGGGTGCTCATGGGAAATGTAGGCCCGAAAGCATGTCCTCGCGGAATGATACTGGAGGTCTTCAGAAGCTCAAAATGACCAATTAGGCCGTTTCTTTTTGGCCAGAGATAATGCAGGAATCGGTCAACATCTTCTGTTCATAATTTATGCCTATTACTGAGGATTAGCTGCAACTCATCCTTTCAAGGGCTTAGCAGCTACACACAGTTAAATGATTTATTGAATCACAAGGCATGAATTGTAATTACCGCACCGATTTGTAAAGGAATTCTCAGATACTCAGAATAAGTAAAAAAGTATACAAATGTGCATTTACTATTGTGTAACATATAGGTCAGCAGGCATGCGTTATACTTTTTCATAAAAGCTCATGTCTGGAAATCAAGTTAAAATGGAAAACTGACAGAGCCGTCATGCCTCCTCTGAAGGTATTATTAAGCATTGTGATGTATCGTTCTGAGTCTACCTCCTTCACTGTCATATAAGTGGCAGTGTGCATTTATTTTACAGCGTGTTCATTCTCAAATTAAACATGAAGCAGGAGCTCTGGATGATGAGGTTCTGTCTGAAGTTATCTCAGTCTACATCAGAATCTTTTACCCATTTTATGAGGTGCTAGCAGAGTAACATTACATGATTTATTGTCATGAACCACACGATAATTCTAACAGTATTTCAGCATCATAAAAGCAAAACTTATGTCTCTATAACTGGTTACTGCTCCGTGTTTTGCACTTTCTGAGAGCCAACTGTGAGCAAATTTTTAACTGCAAATGTTTCCGCTTTAAAGAAGAAATTACAGGACAACTTTGTTTACTGTATGTTAAAACCAAGCACTTCTATATTGGTTACATCAGTATGTAAATAGCGAGTGTATCAGTCATTATATTCCTTGTTAAGCTATTATCCACTGACGTACCGCGCGACACGCACGGACTTGTAACTGCATGTTTAATCACCAATCTACCCAGGAGCCTACAGCTTGTTTCAGCTAATATCAAATAATAGCACAGCTCACCGTGTAATGAACAAACACCCGCTTCCCTACACAAAGACACGCATACACAGCCTCAGTGCTACACCCTCCAAACATGGAGCGGCAGCATAGCGGACACGGACATGTGTCTCCTATTTCGGCTCTTGGGGGACGAAGAGGTTTGTGGCGCCTTGTGTTTCAGCTGGGTTTTTGCTGCAACTCTGGGTGCTGTGTTGGCTCGGGGAGAGGCACAGCGCTGTAATTAAGGACAGAGGGAGGAGGATGTTCGTTAGATGTAGTGTCCTCATTAGTGTAAGTTCCACCCGGAGGTGGTGCTGAGCAACGAACACCTAATGAGACGCATATTGTAATGAAAGCAGGGAACCAACAACCGCCCAGATACAGGCATTGGCTCTCAAATTGGGGTATGAGGAAAGACTTTTGATACGTACTGCACAATGCATATATATCTTGTTCTGTAGGGTATATAATTTGTATTGTATTCATAGAGCAGGTATAGGATGACAGCTTTTAGGACTATCCTCAGCCCTAACAGCATTGTACAAGACTTGGGCCACATTTAAATGTGCATCAGTGCATCCAGATTGTGTTATGTGATGAGCTGTCTGAGGTAAGTGAGCACAAGAGACTACTCTATTCTACTTTGTCACTTTTTGTTTTTCTCTTTCACTCCAATCTATTCATTTAGGCCTCAGATGATAAGCGCTGTATTCAGATGCCAGGCTACAAATCACGGTTACATACTGTAAGCAGCCAGCCATACAGACACTGTAGGGGCTCACCTGCCCTATGGCTAAAGACGACTGTAGCTACTGTATCCTGCACACACACACACACACACACATGCACGCACATAGACAAAATGTCTCACAGCATGCTTCTCGCCACAAGTACTGAACAGGTAATCTCACTTAATCATCTCAGAGGTCACCGCAAAGCGAGGTGGGGCGATAATTGCTGTGCTGAGCAGCAAAAAGTGAAGGATTGTGGGGAGAGAAAGAGGGAGAGGGAGGCAGAGATGAATAGAAGAAAGAAAGAGAGGGAGGATGAGAGAACAGAATAGAGATGGAGAGAAAGGGGGAAAGTGTGCGAGCGTGTGTGTGTGCGCGTGTGTGCGTGTGTGACTGCTAGAGGGCAGATTCGGAGACAAAGCATACTGGCGCTGCAAGGACAATTGTCGGCGCTGATGCTTGGACAGGAAATACTTTGATAGGAAATCATATAGTAAGTTTTTGTCTGTTATTTAGGTTTTTTGTGGTATGGAATATTTTCTGCAAACATTATTCTTTATCCAACCTGCAGTCTGTTATTTTAAGTGCAGTTAAACTCTAGTTAAAAAGGCATAATGAGCTAATATGACAGTTGTATGGTATGTGATTAGAGAGAAAGAAAAGAAAGAAAGAAATGCAACAAGAGGGGAGAGTAATGTGGAGGAATAAGAATGGCAGAGGGAGAGAAAGGGAGAGGGAGAGTGACAGCCCCTCTCCCCCGGGGGCTAACGGAGGCTGGCCTCCCTCGGCCTGTGACAGCCAACCAAACAGGTACACTGTGAGATGATTTAAGGTGATAATAACCTCCACTTTGGCGGATGGATGATGCCTCTCCTGTGGCTGCTGATGCTTAATGAATGAAACATTAGTAAACACTACTAAAAACATGATTAGAGAGCCCCCCTGCCGACAGCAGGCGAGGAGGAGAGAAAAAAAGATGAGTACGCAAATGTGTCTTCAGCACCACCACCACCACCACCACCACCCACAAATACACACACACACACACACACACCAACCTCCCCTCCCTCTCGTCACTCTCTCTGGATTGTCCAATTCTTTTATTCCTACTCATCACTTTTGAATAAAAGATGAAAGAGAGGAAAGGGGACCTCAGGAGGCAGATATGTATCTGTGTGTGCATGTGTGTGTGTGCTTTCTTCTGTCTTCTGGGTCTGTTGCCACTAGACCAAATGATATGTGTACAGCAAGGTGTGTCGCCTGCAGATATGCACGAGCCATACAAAGTGGCTTTATATAGGCAATGAGACAAAGCTCTCCAGATGCGAGGTGAAAAGAGGCAAGGACTCACTAAAATAGATATGCACTGTCACTGCCCTACCTACCAGTCAGCCTCGCTGAAGGAGTAATGCGATACAAGACTGCAGTAATCCATGGTCAAGAAAATTAGGACTGTAATCTGTTAAAAACATTATTCTGCATTACTTGTTGCATCACTCGTTCACCTGACGAACATCGAGGTTGGACGATTCTGCACAAATTCCTGGTTACAGTCACTGATGATTTATTTCATGTCCAGTGGCAACATTTTAAGAATATCTGAGGATGGCAATTACTTTATTGTTAAGGTTAGAGAAAGATCGTGGCTATGGTTAATGAGTAATGAATGTTAATTGCAGGTCTGTGACAGGAGGCGAACTCCAGTCCACGCCCATCCACCAACCCCGACCTCCACACCCTTACTTTCCACCTCGCTACAGATACAGCACGCTATTTCCTGCAGTGGCCCTGAACTTGTGCAGAATCGTTCAATATGGACAGAATTTCTACAAATACTGAGCTGTTTAAATTAAATAAAAGAATGGCATAATTGACGTCTGTTTACAGAATGACAGTATTCATTTGTATGACACTTTGCTGCATCACTACTAGGACATATTTCTCCATATTTGGTACGTCTTTACTGTGTCACGGCATTGTATACTCACATGCACAAACACACAGTAACCTCAGTGCCTCCTCCATGCAGACACACAAACACAGATGGGCACGTCCACAGAAGACCAAACTATAAACTGCAACCTGGCTCGGCGTGCAACAAGGTCGGCAGAAACAGCAGTTTACCGTCACCAAGGGGAAACGCCAGAGTGATATTGTTGGCTAACAACACTAAATAGGACAACAGCGAGTCAGAGGGGACACAACTAGAGGAAGTGCTCACTCACCTATTTCTAATCATGGACATGTCTTTGGCAGAGATGGAGGGACACACAAGGACACACAAACAGGCCAGACCTATCTTTGACTCTGGAAGGGACGATAAAAACAAACAAGGGCAGAGAGGAGAGAGGGTGTATAACAGAGTTTGGTACACAAGGAGTGGAAGCAGTGAAAGCAAGAAGCAACATGTATTCTCATAACTGTAATTATCTACTTGTCTACTACTGCAGTTTTCAATCAAAATGTAAAAAAAAAAAGTAGTTTTGGACTAGCTTTAGATCTTACAGGTTTTTGTGTGCATGAGGCTGTTGACATGTTGATGATAGTTAGTAAATGTGTAGAAGAAGAGTGTCAGTGCACTAATATGGTCCCCGCATGCACCTAATATGTGATTATTTATGGGTTTAAGGGGCTCGCTTCTCGTGGATTCTACCCAAAAATGTCAAGGGGACTTTTTGGTAATACAGACATACTGGAGACTGATGTGAGAGTCTCAAGTTAAGCTGAATTAGCATCAAATCCATTAATAACATCAAAGATGAAAGATAAATTTCCACTGAACATTGATGGTTACCATAATGTTCATATGTATAACACAGTGTGACTTCAGAGTCAAATTAAGTTCACTGGGCTAAATTATGCCAGGCTGAATTTACCCATTTATATGACTCTTTTTATGGCTGATTCAAAGCCGCCTAGCTAATCAACGCTCTATTACAAAGCTTCTCCATGGCGGCAGTTTGATTGGCTTCAATTTACATAATGGTGGAACGCTGAGAAAGTGAGGCCTCAACTGCTTTCCATTTCTCTGCTGAGCCGATTAGATAGGTTTATGGATTTGAAACATGTGCGAGGCATTGATTTTATTTATTTCATTATTCATTCATTGGTCTATTGCACCCGGGAACAAGCAAGTTGTCGGTCTGTGACAATCACGAAGGGAACATTTCCCCCGTCCTGGACTACGCTTAGTGCCGGAATCCAATTTGTGTTTGGAATGAGAAAACTGTTTCATCTGCAGGTGTAGACCTCTGGAAGTGACACAGATACACACATACACACTCACACGCATAGGGACAACATCAATATAGGTAACTTGTTACACCTATGTTATGTGTACATTTAAATGAGCAACCTTGTGCTATAACAAGCAAATAACTAATAACTCTGCTTCTTACATCTCACTACCTCCCTTTCTGACCTGTTATCTAGCTCCTTTTTTTCCATCCTGAATATTATTTTGATTTATCTGTATTGATGCTGCTGATCTGCTTCTGTACTATGTCATTATGCTGCTGAGAAACATCCAGAGCTGAAACAAGATTAAGACTCTACAGCCATTCTAGCGGCTCTGTGAGGCCGTACTTAGGTGCAGTTCTGCTTTGAGCTACATGCTAATGTAAACATGCTAACATGCTCATAATGACAATCCTAACATGCTGATGTTAGCAGGTAATGATTACCACGATTACCATTATAGTTCAGCATGTTAGCATGCTGACATTTGCTGATTAGGGCTAAATAACATACAGCTGAGGCTGATGGGAATGTCATTAGTTTTGCAAGTATTTGGTCATAAACCAAAGTACTGGACAGTTCCGGTGGTGGTGCTAGATAAAAAGTGATCAAAGAGATCACCAAGTTATTAAAATTCCTCCTGAGGGGAACATAATTGTCTGTACCAAATTTTGTGCCAATCCACATAATTGATTTTGAGATATTTCACAGGGTAAGTGTTGACCTGCTGGTGGTGCTGGAGGAAAAGTCGGGAGAACACCAATGTCATAAGGATTTGTCCTCTGGGGACCAATTTCAATGGCTACTACCCAATAGTTGTTAAAATATTTCAGTGTGGATCAAGTGGTGGACCGCACCGACAGACATTACCAACCCTAGAGTCTAAAAATAAAAATTAACAGCAAGGGTTTAGATTGTAAGTATGCACCAACTGCTGCTTACATGTAATAGTAAAGTACTTGTGTAAAATCAAATAAGAAATCAAATATTACACTGTTGCTCAACCCTCAGAGGAACATTTTGCAGCTAAAGCTTATTTTAACAGTCAGAAAGCACAAGGANGGGTCCAACAACAGGTTGAACGACACTATTTACACATTGTAATATGCCTTTTCAGCTACACAGCAATTGAGAAAAAAGATAAGGTGCAGTCCATCCTGTTGCAGACGGCCTTTTTTTTTTGCAGATATGGAGTTTCTACACCAGCTGCTGCTACGGTGTATATTGTGGACCAGTAAAGAAAACTGGGTTAGAGAGATAATATTTCAACAACACAGTGGTCTGAACATAAAATACAGTGTGTGTGTGTGTGTGTGTGTGTGTGTGTGTGTGTGTGTGTGTGTCACCAGCTGCCAGAGGCACCCCAGCAGGAATCTCTGCAGTCAAATGATTTCACATTCCCTTTTCTCCTTGGCTGCCTGTGCTGCCATTTACAAAGAGCACCAACAGAGGACGGTCATACGTGCCTAGAACACATACACACACACATTACATGCACAAACCCAACTTACACACACATGGCACGGTTGTCTTTGATTGTATTGTTAGAAGCCTTGTGGCAATCAGTCCACAGTTTCATGAATAAACAAATGAAATTAGGCCATGTCCCGACACAGTCACAAAATAATAGTAAACATAATAACTTTTATCATAATTACAAATCATCTGTCAAAAGTCATGGTTGTTGGCTTCCTTATCCAACATGAGCATCCAATATGTGAGCCTCTAAAACTTTATATCTCTTTGTAACACCTTTAGCTGTTTGTTCAAACTGTTGAATCTCTTTCATAAGGATCTCTCCATTTCACCACAGTACACACATATGCGCACACATGCACACACACTGCATCAAAGACGGATGCCCCTAACGCAGCACCTCTCCTTTGGTCTCTGTCTCATGAACGAGCCTGAAAGTGGTGGAGGATATTAAAACAGGAGAAGAAGAAGAGCAAAAAGATCAAAATTACCAGAGCAGAAGCGAAGCTGGGGGCGCAAAGCCCCGATGTGTTTCCCCCTTTCTCCCTCTCACTCTTCCCCTCTCATCTGACGCCACATGAAGCCTGGCGCAGGTAACTGCACTTTTTAATGATGCCATTTGCCTAATGCCTTCTTGTGGTTGTCAATCTATCTCACATTATCCCTCATCTTGCCTGTCTCACTGTATCGCCCGCACCCCTCAACTCCGGCACACCAAAGAGCAAAGAGCCTCGCCTGAAACATCGCTGCAGCGGCCCATTAGGAGCATCCTCCAGACTAATTGGTGGGAGACACCACGTAAAAGACAAGGAGGAAACAACAACAAGCAACAACAAAAACAGGGGAGAAGAGGACGGTGATGGGCATATCTTTTATCCTGCCTCTTCCCCAACTTCCCCTTTCTGCTGATCCGGGAGGTTCCACCAGGGCACAAATTGGGATGAGGGAGGGAGTCAAAGGGGAAAATCTGTTCAGCCGTAAGTTGACAGCTCATGTTCAAGCTCTCTCTGTTGCTTTCTCTTAGTCTCTCTTTCTCTCAATGTACTGTATCTGTCCTTGTCAATCTCCTCTGTACCCTCACACTTTGTCTTAACCTCTCTCCATCCACCTATCTATCTGCTTTGGACTCTCTACCTCCGTCTACCGCCATTTCTTCCTCATCACATCCCTCTAAGGTGTCTACTCTCAAACGTGCCGCCTGTTGCCTCATATCCACCTTTTACCTGATGCAACGCTGGAACAAGTGGGCTGACAGCGGGGGTAGCTTCCCTTAAAACAGGACGATAATTGGTGATACAATCCCATGCATGGATCTTTTTTCAAGGACTCTCTGACAACACATGCAGTTATGACACATGTATCCAAATATTGCCACGAAAGCATGTTCGGCTTTTTTATTGCAACGTTAGCATTGTTTGTGGCTGTCAAAAGGGAGGTAACACAAAAGACCCCCTGCTGTAAAGTCAGAGAGGAAGCAGATTTATTGAGAGATACATACAAGCATAGCAAACACATGCAAACTAACTTATTTCTTCATTTTTGATACCACAAATATACACATATAGCCTACATACAAAGCCTTTGTTTCTACAATACACAAACTCACACTGGGTGTGTACAACTATACACACAACATGCACTCTCAGACCTCTATACCACAAACACACACATACATACGCACCTTTCTTCTGCACCACACACGCAAACACACGCGTCCCCAGCACACATAACCTAACAGAGGCTTTTATGACAGGGCCGGGTGACATGAAGTCCGCTGGATGAATAGTTTGATAGCCCCGGGCGGGCGAGGGGAAAGGATAGGCCGTAAATAGGATTGAAGTTTAAATGGAATAATGCGGCCTGGAAAAGAGCTAGGGCCTGGAGTGGGGGCAAACCCAGAGGTAACATAGAGGTGACGAGTTCGCCTGGAGAGCGACTGAAGCAATAATAAGACTTTTTTTGGATGGATGGAAGTGAGAAGAAAGAAGGTGTTTGAGACCAAGTTAGAATATGGCACAATGGCACAGTCAGGAGTGCAGATGAGGAATGTTGGTATAGTTCGAGCAAACAACTTAAATTAGTGCACTTGACAGTTTGCAGTTTCATTCACGACTGCTATAGTTTCCAGTTTTACTGTATCAGGATCGCGATAGATGACACACATGAGAAGAGAAGCGGACAAAAGAAAAATAATTGCGGCATAACTAACGTGTTTCGAAAGAGGGAGGAAAGGTTGTCCTTTGGAACTGATGAGTGGACAGCCTGGTGTTCGAGTATGGGGGGTGATCCCAGTAGGCCCACATTAAGAACAGAGCACTGCCTTCGTTACGAGTCATTAGACAGCCTTAAAGCTGATGGCATGGGCAGGGAGAAGATTAATAAGTATCCAACAAGAAGGCCATTTGCAGGATGTTTGTGCAACATTTGCATGCATTATGCCGTATTCTTGACCAAATAATCGACTGAATATCACCTATGACTGCACTAGTTGTGGTACGTGCTTCACGTACCACAACACCGAGATGTGATTGAATAAATGCTTGATAACAGCTGATTCTATCTGTATTTTTCGAAATGGTGTTTTACAACAAATCCTTTACAGTACTTCGCTGAAATAATCATCTTTGTTGATTATAGCATTTTTTGCAGTGAGGCTATGTGGGAGTTGGGACTTGGCGTGTCTTGGATATTTGTCTTTTGCATGGCTTTAAATATAGCTAGAAACTGACAACAAAACTGAGTTGCAATTCTAATTTTCCATTATCTATGAACATGGACCCTTGCATGTAAACTCTCCAATCTAGATCTTCCCCCTCTTTCCTCTGCTCTCTCTCCTACTTACATCGATAAATAGCGGGCATAAAAACCGTTATGGGTGCCCCCCCAACAACTGCAGCTTGGGATAAGCTTCACAGTAAATTAGCTACAATTAGCGCTGCAGCAGACATCGACAAGACCATCCCCCAAACGCTATTAAATGCCCACCCAATCATATCTGAGTTAGTACAGTCCACTGGATCATTTCTCAAATCAATGATCTCAGTAAGTGCTTGGTAAAAAGGCCTCCTATGCCTGATCAGCTGGATGTGGACAATTAGATTGGAGTTAGGGGACAGCCTTGATTAGCACTTCGCTCCAGGGCAATACAAGTCATTTATTATGCAACGCTGCGCCACGCCACCTTGGTACACAGTGACAGCAGCAACTTCAACTTCACGGCATGCAGGTTAAATGCGCTTTATTTAAGTGATTACTTTAAGAACCTTCAGAGGAACTTCCAACATTTCTTTTTGCATCAAACCCTAATTTAGGATTTTGTCATCTTGTAGTGTAGCTGCTCTGCTCTTCATGCTGAGCATACTTGGTTTGCAGCGTGGCAGCATGTTTATGGTGGAGCTGTCAGATTGATGCTACAAAAGCAAACAAGCCAGAATTTAACCTGAAATGTCTAGGTCATGCAACAGTTTCAGGCAATATGAAAAGCAATGCAACTTTGGCAATTTTGCCATCAATTATGACCAACCTCAGCTTTCATTTTACCTTTGTTTCACCAAGTGAACTGTGTCACCCACATTTCTTTTTCCTCATGTCCCCAGCTTTGTTAAAGTAATGAAAAATTCAGGCTCCATCTCTTTAAGTTTGCCGTCAAAGTAGATAAAAACAAGAGGCACCTCTTTTTCACAGTGGTATTATTCCCTTAGCATTTACATGTGTTTAATTACAGTAATGAACTGTGTCATGAACAGCACACATACATAAAAAACTGTGAAAATGTTATCACTCATGTATTGCAGGGTGATGTCTCTGCAAAATAACAATGTGCATTCCGGTTCAAACCTGCGCTATGCTCACTCACCCATGCCACCCAATGCCACCCACTGCTACCAGGTAATAGTTCTGGTGCCCAAGCAGCATCAGCCAGTCCTCACCTCCATGAAATTAAGCATAAAACATTAAAAGAGGCAGATTAGGTCTTAAAACCAGACTAATGTAGCATGAAATGCTGCGGCCATGCTCTAGCGATCAGAAGCTCTGAGAACTGACCTATTTTATAAGTCTCTTGGTTCTTGATGCAACACACAAGCACAGCTTCATGTACACACACGGGAATGTACACTGTGTATTATCTTATGTGTCTTTTTCATCAACATGCGCCAACATACATACACCCTGCAAACTCTCTAGTCTCCCTAGATGCACACACACAAACATAATAGACATCGATAGAACAGTAGGTTTTTGCAATTTTATGAATTTGAAGAAGAAATTATATTTTTATTTGAAGAGCACGTAAATGTTTGACACATCTTTACAGTTTTATATGCACAATATTCCATTTAAATGTACAAATACCCCACTCAAATTGTCATATGACCGGGGTCACATGGTTTTTTTCCCCATTTTTAGTATGGATAACATTTCCCATATGGAGGCCAATAAGGTCAAAGTAAGAAAGTTCATGCACAAGAAGGAAATACACTGAAAATGAATTAATATACAAGAAAAGCAGCATTGCCACATCATTGGAACAGACCGTGTCTACGTTAGGTAAATTGACTCAGGGGGTAAACTGTCTGCTTCATATGTAAGAACTCATGGTGAAATGAATTGGAAAAGACTCCAAATGCTCTAAAGGGGAACAGTTAGACTGAAAAAGGTCAAGGGTTATTGATTTGGATGTTTTTATTTGTCAAGTGGATGTTTACTATGTTTCACTTTAGAGAGCAGAGTCTGCCCCATGAAGGGAAACTGAACAGAGACAGATAGGCAGTGAAGCAGGCAGCAGTACTGTCGGATGTTGCTGTTTATGCTCCCCATCACGCACACACCAAACACACACATAAACGGAATGCACATCTTCTTGGCACACACACACACTTGCGGTGACACACACACACACACACACACACCCTCAGCAGCAGACAGCAGGGCCCTGTCTCCGATCACGGCGGAGCATGGATCTGCAGTGTGGTGAGAGCAAACGATTTGAGGCATATGTCAAGTCCTTGTGGATTCAAAACAAAGCACTGTCAAGAACGCTCTGCCTTGGCTGGGCAGCCTGCTCCCTGCTCTGCTGTGCTCTGCATGCGGCGGGCGATACAATCCTCCAAGTCCAAGACGAAACCCATCATCATCCTTTCACATCGTTCTGTTCTTTGCCCCTACAGACTGCTGTAGACTCCGTGTGTGCTGCCCCCGTCTGAGCGGCTGCCGCAGATTTGCCTGCGAGGCTAGAGAGGGGGCCACGACACCCAGGAGACTGAGTCCATTCACATTACCCACTGTGGGAGATGCTGCGTGGCGGGCCAGCAATGGGGGAGAGGGAGGGAAGGGGAGAGGAAGACGGGGAGGACAAGGAGGAACAAAAAAAGAAGAGTGTGTTTGTATGTGTGTGAAGAAAGAGGTATAGAACTTACTGAGGTACAAAGACTGTGAAAGCGTTATTTTATGTATCAGGGTAAAAATAAGTGCCTCTTTTTCTGTTTTACACCCCATCTAATTATATTCAGTTAGTTTTAAAATAAGCTGTAGAGACACATTCATTACTTCAGTCAAATAACGTGGAAAACACAACATATAAAGGGAATAAAAATGCAATTTATGGCGCAATTAGTGGCTACCAAAAATATTATGGATTAAGAGATGCGGGCCCCACTAATGGCGTTCTCTCTCTGTTTGGATCATAATGACAGTGGGCTGCTTAAATTAAAGAGCCCTCTGATAAAAGGGAATTAAATAATCTCTAATTGCAGTATCATAATAGTCTTAAACGTCTAATTCAATTATCAACACAAGTGGTGTAAAAAGTGGTGTAGAGGGGGGAAGAAATCTTATTGAACATGCAGTGCCATGTCAAATGAGTCTCCCCATTATCCACAGTCAGAAAGTATTTCCAGCCTGCCCCTGTTAAAAAACGAAATGGTAAAAAGAGCCTTTTTTTTGTCCTGTTTGCTCCAGGGCAGTGTTAGACTCTAGAATTTGCCTTGTATGTAGCTTGCTAACCTCAATAATCATAATCCAACATAAGCAAATAAGCAGTTTCTCTATAAGAAACCAAATATATTAGTCGACATTATTTCCCTTATGAATACAAATCCGTCCATGTGTATATGTTCTTGTCCGTCACTTCATTTTCCACTGGTATGAACAGATGACAATAAAATTTTGTATCTATCAAAACTAGGACGATGACAGACGTGATGCATGGGGAGGGAGGAAGAAAGGATATGGAGTATGTAAATGTAAATAAGTAAAAAAGAATTTTAAGGAAACAAAAAGGCATAGCAATCATTATTAATAAACTAAAAAAATATTAAAGTCTAATTGTGGGACTGAAATAAAACATAAATAAGCCTGAAAACAGGAACAAATATTCAAGGATACTGTTATGGCTATTCCTCATTTCCCTCTTTCCCCCAAAACATGATGGATGGTTTTTCTTTGCACCCCACAGGGAGATATATAATGGAGTTAAAACAGGGATTGTTGAGTTCCACATAGACCTCTTCTCAAGACCCTAGAAAATGACTCTCATAATACTTCACAGCAGGCAGGAGGGATCCACTCAGTATGGACTTGTCGCTCCCTGAACCAATATGGCCGCCCAGACTTTCTGTGTTTATTTATCAGTCTGCAGTTTCCTACAGACTTATAAATGAGCTTCATGTATTCGTGTTTGTCAGCCAGACGTATGCACATACACACGGGCACACAAAAACATGCACATAGACATTTTGTCCACCATCCAAACCCACTTCACACGTACCCCCCTCTCTAAACATGCTGCTAATGGTATTCTTCCTGGTCTTTAGTATGTAAAACTGATATGATAGATGATCATAGAAGACACGAAGCAGGCTGAAACACAGTGGTGGTGGCAATACACTACGCCCGGTTCACAACAGAGTCGACCCAAGGCCCCGGCTAACGACTCCTTGCCAAGCAAATGATGATAAACACCAGCTCTCCTTCCACCAGTGAGTGCGCATTACCTAATGATGTTCAATGGCAGTGGTGAGCGGTAAAGACAACAAATATATTATACCAATGCATCTTAAATGGGCATCCCTAAGGAAACCCATCTGAATTGTAAATTCATGCACAGGCCTCATTTTTCATATGCGGCAAGGGTAAAATTCCAAACAACTGTGTACTTAATGTGCAATGTTTTTTGCATTTTTACATCTTTATAAGCACTTACTGGGGTGTGTATGTATTTATTTATATGAAATGTGCAGCACTTACCCATTGTCAGAAATGGACTAGGTTTAGATTGATGTTTTTATGCAGTAGTATGCCACAGGTCAAACTTCTAACAGTCTGTAACCATGAAGTCTGAGAAACGCGGAGAAATTGAAATGTTGAGCTTATTTGTAATGAATAAATCTTAATATATTCAGGCTATATGGCTGTCACACTCTAAATCTTCCACTAAGGAATTTTATTCATCCAAGGCTGTGCCTCAAATTGGAGCAGCAACTTCTCCTTTATTATTTTTCCATTCTTCCATATTACTTTTAACAACTAACTTCAGTTTTGTCATGCCTTTCCAATTCAGCAGCCTGTGGTTTTGGTATAAATCCACTTTCTTAGAATCCAAAGTTTAGTCGGGATCCATTACAGTGTATTTTGGGGATTTTAAAGACAACTCAGATGGCCACAAAGACCCTTTATATGCAGAGGCTCAGTTATTAGCCGGAACAAGAGACGTCCTTTAGCCTCAATATGAAAGAATAGCTGGCATCAGGTCCATTACTTAGAAATCAAGCTGCCTTTGAGAGACACAAATTGCAAGGGACGGCAGGCCAGGCAGCGAATGAATGCTGGCCGGACTTAAATTGATTGTGAGATGGATACCTGGCAGCTGCTTTGGTGCTGAGACAGGTAGAGCCTGTTGGATGGAAAGGAGTGGGAAGGTAGGGAGACGAAAAACAAGCGTCCAAAAAGTGGAACATGATCTGATAAGCCTGGAAAAGACTCGGGCCTGGTGACATCTGTGCCAAGGGCCTTTCAGCAGCTCCAATTTAAACTGCCTGGACCAGCAGGTCTCCTGGGAGAGCTGGAATGGAGCGTACGCACACAAGCACACCTACATGACAAGTGCACCTATAAACACATCAGTACATACCAGAGAAAAGAACTGTCCTCATTTACATCAATGATGTTAAAGTAAGTGTGATTTAATGTGTTTATATGTAAATAATAAGTGTAAGGGGAAACTTTTATCTTTTTAAATCTAAACATTCAAAGGTTCATACATATATACAGTACAATTTTTTATTAGTACAACACATTTATCAGACTACAGCACCTGAAATAATTTCCCCTG
The DNA here is from genome assembly GCA_003416845.1 of Oplegnathus fasciatus. Taxonomy (NCBI): domain Eukaryota; kingdom Metazoa; phylum Chordata; class Actinopteri; order Centrarchiformes; family Oplegnathidae; genus Oplegnathus; species Oplegnathus fasciatus. The sequence goes on along the minus strand of NTHP01000085.1, from coordinate 235,961 downwards.
AGCATCTTCCTTCTGTTGTAAGTATATTCAGACAGACTGCTGAGTCGCTGAACTCTGATCATTCACAAGCCGATACAGATCTTCAGTCACTCACCTCAGAACGAAGAAAAGGAGAGAAAAGGAGACGGAGAGAAAAAGAGAAATGTTTGATTCCCTCTGGGCCCACCCATACTCAGTGTGTTGTAGGGACTGTGGATAAAAGCGTCCAACAAAGGGCATGTACATCTGCTCTGTGAGTCAAATTTTGAAGAGGCTGAACCTATTCTATTTCTGAAATCCTGAACTGTGGGTTGTCTGGGTGGGTGTAGCACTGAGAGCCTCTAATGGGGAGGTTTAAGTGCATCTCACACACACATTGCCTCATGGCTTAGCGGCAGAAACGCCAGCTTAGCTTAGTAAATAAAAGAGAGCTGCCAGGGCTGCACAAGAAAGAAAAACTTGATACAACTGAAATCAGCAACTTTTTGCACAACTGTCACCATCTTTCAAGAGTCGTCTTGGTGATTTTTATATTGTAAAAATGAACGAGATCAACGGCTGATATTTTTCTCAAGAGTTGGTGGAGACGAAAAACAGAGCTAAAAGCAGAGTTAATATTAGTTATGTGGCCAGAGACATTACTCCAAATAAATGCTAATATTGGTCCGTATTTGTTGGAGGTGTTAGGCGACTCTTTGCTAAGTTCGCCATATCAACTGAAAAGGTGACAATATGTCAGTGTTGTGTTCACAGCTTGTTTCTGTTGCCCCCAAATAGCCAACAAATCTGTTATTTCAGGTTTAGCTGATAGATATGAGAGAGATATTGATCTTCTCATCTAACTTTCGGCAAGTGCATGAATAAGCAAATTCCTCAACAAGTTGAACTATTTCTTTAAGAAGCTAAAGCTTGAAAAAACATTGGTATGGTCCTTTAAATTCATAGATACATTTTAGATACCACTTCTGTCTGAGAAATAATGCAGATTTTCAAGTTTAACAAAACACAACCTCATCATTTCCCATTGGTAGAACACTTCCAACTACGACACATAAACACATACACACATTCTCCTCTTCATCTCTTCTGCAGTCCCTCATGTTGAATGTGTGTCTCAGTGCTACCAAGGGCATCTCAAGACGGGCAAAGTGATGTGTCTTCTTAGATTCGAGGGCTACTGCAGGACTGTTGAGGCTTTCGGCCACCTTGAAAGTGCTGAACGTCGCCCATCTGACACATGAAATAACACATGCACACTCATACACGTGCACACACACACCTCTGTACTTTTTATGATTCCCATAGTTGAAGGCATGTCAAAGCACGACCGAGGGGCTAGCTGCTAGCATGTCACCAGGGTGGACGTTAGCTGTCACACACACACACAAACACACACACAGACTGATGCCTAGGCTAATGCCCTTTCCGCCTCTATCTGCAGGCTGTATGACAGACAAAGACCTCTACACTGAGGAACAGGTTTGAATCTTTCTGTCACCGGGACCTTCGTAGCTTGGTGGGAATCTGCTGAGGTACAGAATCTGTTTTGGTTAAACATTAAGATATCACAGGGAGTTATTTTATTCACGTACAGTATTAGATACAAATGTTACAACTTGATTTACAGTCACCTTTCAAAGCAAGCACCATACATCATTAGGTTATGACAATGTAATTCTCCAGTGAATAATTGTAATTACCCATGTCAACATGTAACATGAAATAAAAGGCTTCCAAAGTCAGAGGTCTCTGTACTCAAGATGCCTCAGGTAAAACTGGTAAACAACATCATGTGAAGGGTAAACAAAGGGTTAATGAGAAGACCCACCATGGCCACCAGTTTCCATGCCAACATTTACTCCCTCCGCCCCCTGAAACATCCCAAGATGATGTCATGTCGCTCCATCTATGTTTCCATCAATCTTTCTATAACCTCCTTCTTATTTGCATCTCAATCTCTCCCCTTCTTCTTCTTATTTGGATGGCACCAGACCTCGGTTGTCTCGACCCCTTTTACCCAGCCCTCGTGGCCCCTGGGTCTCCTCTACAGCCCTGCACGGCCCCTTCACACCAGTCAGCCAGCAGCCATCTGTCTGTTCATCCGTCTCCGTGCCCGGCTCATTTGGCCGCTCAGTAGGACTGTGTCGATTCTCCATCGCTGGTGAGCTCTTCTTATCAGACCCATGCGGAGGGCCTAATTAGTCGGTGGGCTTCTGGAAACGCCTGGCGGGTCTTGGAGCAGCCTGACATACGCCGGAGCTGGGGTTAAGAGGTGGCCAGCAGGGCCTAAGAGGTGGTCCGCTCAATCCCCTCCAGCTAAGCAAAATGGGAGTAGAGCAGATTGATATGGGGAGCATGAATATTCCAGTGTTTGATAATGAAAGACTGTGGTGTCAGAAGAGTTTCCTCTTGTTGGTCCAATATTGTCATTGTTATAGTTATTTCTTTTTGTTCACTGTGCTGTAATTGGCAGCTGACATTGCCGGCAGCACAAAGAACATGTTTCATTGCCCTGGAGCTAACACAGCATATTGGAAATTTGTTGTCAAATGTTGAAAATATGGAAAAATGTCAGTGAACAGTTTCTCTCTCTTTGCTGTGTTTTAATGCAGCTACATTTTTTTAGAACCATCTGTGTGTGTGTCTGTGAGACAAAAATTTTAGCTTTGTTTGAGTGAATATGTTTTATCAAGGGGTGTAATCAGCAACTGTCTGCATACAGGGACATTGATTTAACGTGACGTCATCTACAGGTCGAGCCAGAAGATTTGGGCCTTAAAATGGAGGAAAGAATAGAGTAAGTGTTTCAGAGAGAGTAGAATTTGTTGTTTGTTTGAAAAGTTAGTTGATTTTGAGTTCACAGACTGGTGTTGTAATGTCTGTAATAGAAACTTAATCAGTTACAAGAAAAAACACTATAAACACCAATAAATATAAATTCCTCCTCAGGCTAAATGAAAAAACTGCAAATGGTTTTGACATCAAAATGCTTCTTTCACAAATTTTGATGTAAAAACTGAAATTTCCGAAGGTAAAAACCCATCAAACCAGATTAACAGGTGCCTAAATCGAGGGGTCAGTGCTCTGAAGTCAAAGGTCATGAGCTTGGATGGTTCTACATGAGGGAAACAAAGACAGCCAACGAGGATAATCAGGTTTTACATACATACCCACTCTCAAGCACATACTTTACCCTGCTGCTCCCTCCTGTTACCCATAGCTGCAGCAGGCTGAACAATGAACTCCGTGAAACCGACAAGGTGACGACAGAAGAGAGGTAGGAAGCTGGTTGGAGAAGGGGAAAGGGAGGACAGGAGGGGTTGGGTTGGGAATAGAGCAATGGAGCAATTATAGAGAAGAGAAGGAAGAGGGGAGGAGGAATTAGGAGTAATAGAAGAAGAAAAGCGATGGGGTTCAAAAAGAGGAGAGGGAGCGAGGGGGAGGCAGGGAATGAAGACCTCACTCAAACAATTAGGTCACTTTAGTGAAGTGTTATGTGGAAAGGGGTTTTGGGGTCACGTTGTGTGCAACGGCATGCGTGTTCATACGTCTTCATGAGTGTGTGTATGAAGTATTGACATATCAAGGAGTGGGAGGTTATTACAACCCCCCCCACACACACACACACACACACACACACACACACACACACTCCCTCCATTCCTTCCATTCCACTCTCATCAGGTCGCATTACAGGCTCTGACTGAGACAACCCACACACCCAAACAACCAACCACACCTCTAATGTGATATGGGCACAGCCAATCACAGACTGTGACACTTGAACACCTTACTTACCTTTCTAAAAGAAAATCAGTGTGTCTGTGTCTGAATTTTTTTTTTATTTTTTTTATTTTTTTTGACAAAGAGGGTGCAGATTTGTCTCCACTCCCATCAGCCCTTTTCAGATCGTTTTTTGTAAACAGGCTTTGACACAAATCCAACAGTATCATCATTAGCCTTCAACGATGATACCTTGTTTAGACAAGATTTTGACAGGCCATGTCAGCAGACTTGATGGAAGATGATTACCGTGATGAAACTATGAAAATTATGTTACTGTATTTACAGTAGATAGATAGACAGATTAAATTAATAAAATGTTGTCCTTTGATCTTTATCGTAAAATGTTTGAAACTCTTTGACATCCATGAAAATCATAATGTTTCTCTGGGTCACTGACAGTATGTGGTGCTATAAAGTACTCCAGAAAATCAACCAATTCATTATACTTGATACAGTACATGTAAAGATACAGTATGTCTACAGGAAAACAAATCTGACGTATAAAATACAAAATATAATGTTAAACTGTAGATATACTGTACAGCATGATACTGCCTGTAATCCAGTTTCAGCTCATTTCAGCTTTAACTCATTCAGCTCTGTATTACGCTGCAGACAAAGCAGACCTCCTTAGGTGAGTCGGGTAGGAGCATCTAAGTGGCACCCAGTGTATTTGTCATACATTAGAAGGCCTCTGAGCCTTGACAAATTATTAGCTACAAACACACACACACACACACACACAGACACACACTCACACATGTAAGCAGACTTCCTCCTTCGTCTCAACTGGTCAGAACTGTGTTTGGCTTCCCCGTGACAGGGCCCAGGGTGAAATACAACACTGGCGAGGTAAATTAAAGAGATGAATGCGTGCGCTTTGGCTCACTCGGTGACTTTCCCGTCTCGCCGCCACCATTCACGTGGCTTAAGGTGTGTTTGTTCGTACAACGAGGTCGTCCAATTAGCTCTCTCTCTCTCTCTCTTTCTCTCTCTCTCTCTCCACCTCTGTATCTGCTTCCATCTCTCTCCCACTTCCTCTCCCCTCACTTCTCCCGAGGCCCGTGGGCAGGTGATTATCAGAGACCAGTTCTTCCTCCAATTCCAGAGATTTGAAATGAAAGATGACTGTGGCTATCGAGTTATAAGTGATTCCTTCATCTTGGGAACAAGGGGTGGCTGCTTTATAAGGACTTTGTGCATTTGTGTTAGTGGTGACGGAATGATGTCACTGGAGATGCTGTAGGGTGAAGGTGCCCATTAGTCTTCCCAGGAGCTTTTTGTGTTGTAACATGGCAGACTAAACAATTGCAGTAAATTGCAGTAGTTTATTTTTTTGAGGGTGAGGCTTTGTTATTGTGTTGCCAAATCAGCACACACATACACCCGCGCTCAGGGCATTTTTCCTAGACTTTACTCATACTCAACACCCTCTTTTCTCAAATTTTTTCCTTTGCACTGTGTAAAAGTTCGGCTCTTCAGATGTTTAAAGATAAAAGAGTTACGGCGATAGCAAGCTTTAAAGAGACTTGGTAGATTTTACCTGAGGAATGAAAAGATTTCTCACACCTCAGCTTTGGAAGCTGCAGCCATGAGAAGGACACGCAGGCACCATGCCGGCGAGGTGGGGATTGATTTGAAGGGAACATCTCCCTTTCAAGCTTTCTTCCACAAACACATGCAAACACACACACACACACACAGAATCTCTCACTTCACACGCGCACACACTTACAGTAATCATTCAGCAGAGACATGTGCAGGTGGCTCAGGAGAGGAGGCAGAGGAGAAAGTCAAAAGCCTGACTTAAATGAGAGAGAATGACCGCTGGCGCTGCTGTATGGTGTCGGGGGTTTGACAGCAGCCTGAACAGAGGCCACTCTGACTAATTGGGCTAATTTGGCAGCAAGGGAAGAAAAGGAGTCTCAAAGGACCAAGTGGCTACTCTTTTCATCATCTCTCTCGCCTCATCTGAACCCACTCACACTCTCACCAGCTCTCCTTCTTTTTCCCGCTCGCTGGCTCATTCGCTCGCTCTCCATTTCACTTTCTCTTTATCCCGCTTTAATAACCGCCCCTCATCTTCCAATCAAGGGATAGTCGAGCCATCTGAAGTTACCTGGCTGTCAAAGCTGTCCCTATCCATCTCACAGATGTATATGGAGACACTACTCCCAGGCGCATTAGAGTGGGCCTGCAGTCAGGATAGGCTGCTTGCAGTATATAGTTCTTCTAGCTTTGTGCTTATTTATCCTCATCTGTTTTTTGTTTTTTTCTCCAGAACAAAGCTGCCAGCGTGCCCTGCAAGCTTGGTGTTGAGTGAAAGATTAGCATGGCCAAGCCATCTAGTGAAACATGATACAATACAAAAAAAAAACACACACACACAGATACAAACACACACCCTCCTGGAAAGCAGCACCAAGTCAGAGTACATGCCAAGGCAAAGATAATCTGCTTTGTGAAGGTTCCTCAAGGCAGCGCAAAGACTATTCTCCTCCAATATCAATAAAACATACAGGCAATACATTACAGAGCCATGTTTGGTGGTGGTGGTGGTACTCTGAATTTAATGCATTATGGCTCCTCTTCTGGGTTTTGATAGGGAGGATTCATATTATTTTGCTCCTCACTCTGGAGATGAATGATAGTCTATGTGACATGTTTCCAGAACACTCTCTTCTTCCTCCTGCCTTCCCTCTCCGTCCTCAGCCCTTGGCACTGGCAGACTCACTGGTCATCTGCACCAGTGGGATAAGGGGAAGAAGGGTGAGTCTGAGACACAACATATGTTATTCGCTTTTCCAATAGTGTGATGCCTCGCAGGGAAATTTGTGCTATCGCATTATGACACAGAAAATGAAAGAGGCTCCATTGTGCCCCAAGATGGAGTACGGACAGCCAGAAATAATATCTAGAATGTAGACATTGGGGGCTGGTGACAGCTGGACTGCATGGAGACATCACAAACAATATATCTGACTTCAACTTCAAAAACAATCAAGATAGAGAACGATAAAAAAAATAAAAAAAAACAACACTTGCAGAAATATGTGTGTTTCTGTTTGGAGTCAAGGAGGGATGGAGAGAAAATTACAAATTGAGTTCTTTTGTTCTTCTTTGCTCTTCTGCGTCTGTCGTTTTGAATTTGTACACGGATAAAAGAAAAAATTACATATCAATATGAGCAGGAGAATAATAGATGATGTAAGGTTTTGAGATAGGGCTGGAAAACGCCTGGAGCATATATTCCCAGCCCCAGCCAGTCACAGTTTCTGGCAGATTGTCACCGTTTGCTATTCTTAGTGGTCGCTTCTCTAAAAGGCTAAGGAAGATTAGCCCACTTAACAAACAGACATGGATCTGCAGAAGAACAAATTACTGCATTTAAAGCATTAATTAAAAGCACAGTCCATATGCCACACAAACATGCAAAAATAAATATGTAACTGAATACATCAAGCAAACATTGTCATGTGCTATTCTCTCGTCTTTCATGTCTTGGTCATGAAAACACCAGAAAGTTCAGAGTTGAACAAAATGGCAGCGTGCCCATACACTTAAGATTGCAAAGGCCTACTACTGCACACATGTAATCCTCGTATTTATGCACATATGTAATCACATAGCTACGACATATACTGTATGTGGTGCATGCAGGGATTTTTGAGGATAATCACTCATAATCACCCCCTATTTGCAAAACATGGGGTGTGATATATATATATATATATAAAACCGGAAATTATTCATGCTCGTGTATCAGAAAGCTCGCATTGTGCGTGTGTGCTCATAGTGAGACTGTAACACCCGTGAATTTACAAAACACGCCACAGTGCAAGGATTGCACGTTGAGTTGTTGTACGATCAGTAGAGGAGCTTTCACAGCACAGAGGGGGAGGTCAGGAACCATTGACACACACACACACACACAAGTATGCACACGAACACACAGTTACACATATACACATAACTGCTTGCAGATACTGTATATACAGTATGTTTTGAAAATACTATAAATGTACACAAAAACACACGTATACTGTACAAATGTCAAACAACCATGAATGTTTCTGACATGGTTATTCAAATGTATAATATTTGAATACCATATACAGTGCCTACATATATATTGTTATCTTCCATGTGAAATATGAGCTCTAAAGAATTCTTTAAATAGCCCACCTGTCATGTGCATATGCAGTAAAAGTCCATTTTGGGATTTGGCATAATTACAAGTACTGTTCTTGTTTGCTGCTGTAACTCACATGCGACTGGGTATCTAGATGGATGGAAGAGGAATAAATAGCGAGAGAAGTGGAATGGGATGGACCTCAGAGACGCTTTCTAACCCAACACTGAAATAACATGTTTGTACACTTGCAGCACTTGCAGCAGAGAAGGTCGGGCAGGACTGAGAGATACACAGGCACAACAACACAGAAGCATAAACACACAAGCACAAGAGGCTCAGCAACAACGCGGGTCATCTGCAGCGATCTCGGAGCTGTGCGGCCAGGGTTCTCGCAGCAGGGGATCTGCAGGGCCAGTCGGTCCTCCATAACAGTGCTGTGCTGCCAAAAGCCTTCGTTTGGTGTCACAGCTCTGAATTTAGCAGAGTCAAACAGGCAGGAGAGGAGGGAAGAGGGGGAGAACCAAAAGACAGAACAAACAGAGTGAAAGGAACAGAGAAGCACAGATTGGCTGTAGTCTGATAGTGAACTTGTGGTGATAACACAGACGCAAATGATCAACTTGTAGTTGATTTCAATGTGATATTCTTTGGCTCCCTAGTAGATCGTGATTCTTATTTATTCTTTGGAAAATACAGTGGCAGTATGCTACCTTGGTTGGTCTGTTATTTATAGTCACACACATGAAAACCAGAAGTTTGATCATTGTGTGACGTTATTAAAAAATGATGTTGATAAATTATATAGCAACATAAGTGATAGAAGTGTACATTAATTGGGAGATCAAAATCACATAAAATCAGACAAATGTCCACATTGTTTATGTAAAATGACATAATCGGATACTGCTCAGTAACCAACCTCAATGTGTACAAAATGACTTTTCATAAAGAAGCTTCCTAACAAAAAAAGGCATGAAAGTGTGAGGTGTCTCTTTTCCACTTGGCCTAGGTTGAATTTGGCTTCTGGAGGACAAAAAGTGACTGTGCTCAGCTGAAAAGATACAAATGGGAAGATCAGGAGACAGAATTTGGCTGCAGCTCCTGCAAAGGAAGCAAGAAGGCAGGAGAAGGAAAGGGGTGATGTCACTGAGAGCAGAGCAAGTGACAACAGAAGTAATCTGAGGAACAATATTGTAAAGACTGTGTCTACTGGTAGCACAATGCACACATACACACACACACACAGTGTATGCTCCATTATTTTATATTAGTGATACATTAAGGTATATTTGTGTTCATGAGGAAATTCAGTTCAGCAGTAACCCACACGTGCACAGACAGCAACATACAATAATACAAGTCTTGTGGGCACACTTTCAAGTGCACATGCCGACACACCTCGTCTCCACCCCAGCAAACCACCCACCCAATCATTAACCATCCATAGCAACACCACTCCCACCTCTGCACCATGAAATCATTAATAAGAGATAATGACCTGGAGTGTGTCAAGGCACCGCAGTCCTGCATAACCTAATATCACTAGCAACACACACACACACACTCAGTGAAGGCTGTAGTCGGTCCGACGCAGGCAGGTCTGGGTCACCCCCTCGCCTGTCTCTGCGGAGACGAAAGGGACAGATGTGATTGGCTGTGACAGATCCTTGACGAGTAATTGCTCTAATCACTCGACGGCTCACGACTGAAACCCCCCCGCCCCCTATCCTCGTCTTCCCCACTCCCCCTGTTCATTTGCTCGTCGGTGTGGTAACAACACCGTGGTGTAGTGCGGACCGAGCGGCGCGGGGATAGCTCTTCTGAGTTGTCCTGCGATTATCAAGGAGTTGACACATTTACACAAACGTCTACAGTAAGCGTGATCTCTTTGGGTATGGCACGGAGAGTGCTCCCCACTTTTTTCACCCTCCGCCTTCCCCTGTCACTCTCTTTTCTTCTCCATCCATCCTCTTTTTACTTGTTACATCTTTCCTCCTCTTCTCTTTCAGTCTACATGTCAATTCTTGCTTTTTCTTTTTTCTCTGGTGTCTCGCATTCTCTGTGGCCAGCATAAGCTACTCTAGATTCCACAAAGCGCATTACGCAACACTAAGTTAGCCTCCTTCTAAGGCTCTATATTGAGATACAGCACATTGTTTCCACTGGAGCAGCAACATGAGGTCTCCGACTCTCTCCTCCAGCCCTTTCAGAGACAAGAATGGAGATAGAAAGAGTAAGGCAGAGAGAGAAAGAGAGGCATACTCTGGTGTAGCTGTGCCAGACTTTGCAGAGAAGCAGGCCAGGAGAGGAGAGCAGGAGATGCACCAAGAGGGGGTGGGGAGTTGGTGACGGGAAAAGGGGGACGTCTAGATATCCAACCACCCCCCAATCCAAGAGCAGCCACCCCCACGCCTCCTCACGCCCACCCAGACCCACCCACCCCGGAATAAGAGACCATCAATTAGGGCCAGTGGGTCCGCGACCGTCCCTCAGCCTCCCCACCGCTCCATTGAGCTGCTGCTCAGCCGGTGCTGAGGAGATGGAAGAGAAGAAGGAGGAGGAGAGGAGCTATAGGTAGGCCTCTTGCTGTCATCTCCACTCATAGGTAGTGCTGCATTCATGGCCCTTAATTATATGTGGGTTGTCAGCACTGGTAGAAAACCCGGCCAGTGAGTGAGAGAGAGAGGGAGAGAGAGAGAGAGAGAGAGAGGGAGAGCCTGGGCCGTGGGAGAGTATAGTTAGTGAGATTGGCGAGCGTGGACGAGACAGAGATGACAGGCAGGCTACCCGTTCTGCAACAGCGACGAGTCCTCCATCCTATCCCACCCACCCACCCCCTACTCCGGTGCCATTGTCCCTGGCTCGACTGGGCCAGTTGACTGGGAAGGTGAGGTGGAGGCTCCCTGCTCCGTCTCACTGGGTAATGATGGGGCCGTCCGTCTCGGTCAGTTACCGCTTCCCTTCAAAACTGAAGAGCCCAAAAGAAGAAATCGATATAATGCATCCCCATTTCATTTTTTTTCCCTACTCAGATGATTTGCATGCACTTAGTCACGGCCACTGCACACATAGTCTGGTTGTCTTCAGACAGGTCGTGTTGGGTAATATGTTGGATTTTCCCGGTCTGTTATTGCTTTATTGCTTCTAAAACACAAAGAGGTTATCATTATTATTGTTTGTTACTCTCTGCCTCATTGCATATACTACAACACTAGATAGTATGTGCACTTACACAGCTGTCACTTCCAAATAAGGCATCGTTAGCCTGACACTAACATGGTGGCCAATCCAATGAAGAAGCAATAGCAGGGTAGTTTAGAAGAATGTGAGCCTAAATTACCAGGAAGATACAGATAGCTATGATCATCTTAACAATAATCCTATCTTTACCCAACCAGGGGGGAAATCAGACATCAAACCTTGTATTATTCTTAAAACTGTAGTTATTTTCCTATTTCTATACTGCTAAATAACTTGTTTGATTAAAATGCTCTATTTTATTTTTAAATGTAAGAAAACATAGTAAGTGAAAGGTTGAACATTCAAAGAGGTGCCCCCTGTGCAATTCCCAGTGCACAGCCAGCAGCATTACCTTTAAAGAAGTGTAATAAGAAAGAGCTTGCACTGTATTTGACATTCATTTTGATGAGTGACAAGACTAATAAACAGGACATCCATAGTTAAGTGTTTCCAGGAAGTGAATTTATATCTGGGGTGATACACATCTCAGCCACTTGTCTGTCTATAAGTGGATAATGCAGATAGGAAATTAACAGAGGCAGAAACCCTAAATGCATATGTGTTTGTGTTTTTAAGCAGTGGTTCTCTGTCTGGGCCCCTCAGGGCTCCATCAAAATAGTCACACAGCTAAGTCCCCAAAGCTAATGTTATTCAAAATCAATAGTGTACCATACTGCATATGCTGCATATCTCACACTCCCTCTTGTCTGAGGTCAGCCACAATCCAAAACACTTACTTTAAGCAGTAGTTGTGTTGGTTACTGTGTATTGTTCATACCAGAATGGACTGAGAGTGAGAGAAAGAGAGAGCACAAGTAGTATTTTTCCATTTCCACAAAATAGTTGTAAAAAAAACTCAAACTCAAACAAAAGATGATAAAAGATGGAATGGTACTATAAGCTGTGCATTTTTGGAAATACTGATTTTCATCTTACCAAGAGTTAGATGAGAAGATTAATACCACTCTCATGTCATGTTAAATATGACGCTACAGACAGAAGACCATTAGCTTAGCATAAAGACTGGAAGCAGGGGGAAACAGCTAGCCTGGGTCTGTCCAAGCAGCAGCTCTAAAACTCACTAATTAACACATTTTATCACTTTTGTTTAGTGTAACAACTCAATTAGTGGACTTTAGAGGCTTGTTACCTTATGAGCCAGGGTAGCTGTTTCCCCCTGTTTTGCTGTCTTTATGGACTTAGCGTATAAGAGGGGTATCCATCCTCTCATCTAACTCGCTGCAAGACAACAAATAGGCATAATTCTCAGAATGTCAAACTACTGCTGCAGTAGTTTTTGGATAAGACTGACTACAGCACAAAGAAATAAGCTATATCAGGTGTAAATATTATGCTAATATTATATTAAATTATCTCTAGACATCCTTTGTAGTCTGTAGGAATTCAGTGTTGTAGGAATCATGTAGGTGGTGGCACTGACAGATTATTCTTTTAATTTTAGGTATGTCTGTTGGAGATTTTGACAGTTGGTTTTGACCAGATAAACAAAAACAATGCAGTCCAGCAGGCTAAACAAAGGCCATATTTGTTAATTTTGTCTGCATAATAGTCTAGCATGCAAAACTAAGTTGAACTTAAGTCCCTCAAAAAGAAAAAGTTAGAAAACCATGAATGCACCCACACCAAACACTAGTGTTTGGATCTGGTTCAGCAAACAGTTTGCCATGTTTTGCCTCAGGTATATGTTCGGTAAACACCACTAGATCCTATTGAGAGTGACGAGTGTAGTGATTCCACCTCAGAATAAATCTCAGTGCTCAGCCCCCGAGCCCAAACAACAGGCCCCCATCATGGCCTTCAGGGGCATGGTCCCAAAACAAGGAAGGAGAGCACCTGGGACCGACAGCTTATAACATCTACACACACACACCATGCAAACCAGGGTCAACACTAACACACATGCAGGGAGACTGCATTTCCAGAGCAGGTCACTTTATTTGTCAAAGTGGTTGTTTAGCATCATTTTATAACAAGTAAGGCTGGTTGGACTGCAGAAAGTAGCCATCAGGATCCATCCATCAGGATTTAAGATTCAACATTTAAATCCAGCCGTTAGATCAGCCTTAAAAATTATTTTTTTTCATTCAGATATCTCATCAGTCAGAAGCAAATTAACTTTCAATAAAACTGTCTAGAATCACTTGACACTATCTTGATTATATTTTGTGGTAATCTAAATTCACCTGCTTCAAAACCCATCTGGGAACAGAATAAACTAAACTGGGAAAAGTTACATTTTTTTAAGACAAACCAGTTGAAAATGCTGGTTTGGTGTGAAGATGACAGCATTTTCAACCAGAGTAAAGAAACAAGGTACTGGGTGGACTTAAAATAATAGAAAAGACATATAAAGGGATAATAAAAAACCTATATACTGTAATGTGCTCGTGAAAGAAAAACTTTTCATCAGTGCAGCACTTAAATCTGTTTGGTTTTAAATTAAATCCCCTTTCTAAGTGAGGAATAAATTAACCCTCTATTTATAATCTATTAATCATGGTACACCTGTCTGTGCATCCATTTGTGACCAATGGTTCACAATACAGTGGCTGACATTGACCCTGATAGAGTCAAATGAAAGTTGTTAGTGCCGGGTCATTACACAGCTAAACTGGGGTGTCACACAGAGGGCTATAGGGGAGATGACACGGGTGGACGTCTCTCTTTCACTCTCACTCTACGCCCATATTTATCTATTTATCTATATATCTGTATCTAGCTATCTATCTGTCTCTAACTCTCTAGCAAATTAGCTAGAGTAAATTGCATATCGATATTTTGTTTTTGTTAGCTAGCAAGAGAACTTCGGTATCTTAAAGTCAAATGCCAAATCAAGAAGTCAACTTCACCTTATTGCAAAGTCAGTGATGTAACAACATTTCACTCTTGGCCATTATATAACAAATAACTCCCTCTCTGTGTGAAAAGCCTCGGAGTGTTATCTTTTTTTTTTAAAAATCCCTGAAAACAGAGCAGCAACTTTCTAAGAAGAACAGATTCCCCCCTCATTCCCCTCTCGCTGTGTGTCTCTCCCTCTTTCAGTTCCCTTTATTGCTGTTGTTAGTCTCCTTAGTTTGGTAGCTGTCCCTGTAAAGCCCTCAGCATGTTGGCGCTTCAAAGGCATCCCAGAGTAAATCAAGACCGCTCAAGATTAACGGTGGCAAATTATTCATGAACCCAAGATCTCCTGGCCGGGAATAGCACAGAGTGGCCTGGGCGACGTGTCACAAAGCATCGGGGCTAAAGAAAATGTGCACACACACACACACACACACACACACACACACACACACACACACACGTGCGCGCACTCTGATGCTGCTGCCACCAACACAGCTACCACTTAAATGAAGTGTTTTGGTTATTCACTATGTACACACACATTTCATTCATAATAGCCAGAGGGAAGGCAGGAAGGAAGAACAGGAGTGAGTGACACCAGAGGTCAACAACACTGAACGCGGTTATACTCGCATTTTTACAAGCATTACATCTGCTCACCGATAACCACTCTCTGTTTATGTAATCAATAAACCAACGCAATCTCGAACGGTGAGGGATTTCAGCAACACGATTACCGGCCGCCTGACTGGCTGACTTGAGCGGATGTGGGAACAGCAGCCCCAATAATGCAGTGAAGGCAGGGGGAGCTCGGAGGGAGTATCCGTTTAGCAGTGACCAGCTTCGGCCTGCGCTGATTCCCCCGTAATAGGCTTTGGGCTTGGCTCCCACCGGAGAGTTTGGTTGACAATCTGACAAAGTTATCTCAAGATAAATGGGTTACGGGTCGGAGGCGGCAGGAGGGGAGAGAGAGAGAGCGACTTGACTTCTCTGTCAGTGATGTTTTGATGGAGGATGTGTATAGCCGCGAGCGCCGGCGCTAGCAGGTCCCCTCAGGTAGATGGGAAGATTGTCTTTGGCTGTATCTGCAAACAGAGCACTGCTGTGTGTGTGTGTGTGTCTCTGTTGGGAAATCTGATAGCTTTATTAAGAGGGAGATTTGCAAAGACAGAACACAGCGCATGTGAAGCGCCACCAGCAAGACTAGAGAAACCTGAGGCAAAGGTCACAAGTTCAACATTGTAGATGGACAGTTTTTAGATGGACATTGTTGATAGGCCTAAACAAGCGGACGCTCCGTATCAGCCTACATCATAAGCCATTTAAGTAATAACTGTGCCTGTCTCTCACTTACACACACATGCAAGCACAAAAGTTCTCTCTTCACCCACACACACAAACACACACCGTACAGGAGAGTACCTATCACCAAGCCAGGCCGCTTTTTACCCTTTAATTCCCCAGATAAACAGACTTTTCTCTGATCCTGTCAGTCCGCGTTATCTGCAACGCTGGTCAGCCAGTCCGCAACTGTGGAGCAAATTAGGCCCCTAAATGTCAAAATTGCTACACTTTATTAAGTTAATTAGAGGCTGAGTGTACATGGAGGCCGGGACGGGACGACAAACACAGACAGACAGAATGACAAACACAGAGGAGCGCTGACAGCCACGGCATGAGTATACAACACAATACAAGGCATTATATATAGACATATAGTATACATGCATGCATTGACTTGGACTGTGCAGATAAACTGTCACACATAAGCACAGTGCTGTATATATATACTATTTGTGCAATGAAGCAGACACTCACAGGCACTTCCACACATAAAATGACGTTGTGTAATATAGCCTATTATTATACATTCCACTGAAATTAAATACTATAAGCCAGTGCACCTGCATGTCTGTCATTACTGCAAATGTGGAAGTGAAATCATAATTGATTGCATGTTGGGATAGATCTGGCCAACAGCAATACACAGAACACCACAAGAGCAAAACATTTGCAGTGTATCACCAATACATGTGAAGTCTGTCACTCAATCAATCGATATGGCTAAGATTAAAGGATTTACAAGTTCTTAAGATTACTGGATTTAAATTCAACACCACCAAGAAACTTTCTGTCCAACTTTGATTTTCGCTTTTACTCCTTTATCCTAAAATATTGTGTCTAAACAGCTGGAGCACGCTCGTTTCAATCAGTAGATCGAATGATGTAGTCCATTTGAAGATCTAAAAATCCACCTACAAGAGACTCGTGTTTTGTTGACATTAACTCTACATCCTTGTTGTCTGGATCCCACAGACTTCACTGCTGTTTGTATAGAAAATAATAATAACGATTGGAAGATACATTCTTTTTTGTTACGTATATATATATATTTATTTAATTTATATTTGAAACTACAGAAATGTAGTTTCATATATAAAGCTGAACTAATGAGTCAAAATCATGTTTATAAGTAATTCTCAGAAAATTTGGAAAAGTAATGAAGTATCAAGGTGATGAAACAATGAAAGTATGTTTGTTGAGCTGTTAACGAGGGCGTGGGGTCTCCAGGACTCCAAACAGAACATTTGGGTTAAGGTAAAACGACCTTAAAAAGATTTATAGACACTGTAAAACATAATACTAATTTTTACTGTTCTCAAAATCATCAGGCTTGATAACTCCTATTGTATTGTCACATTCTTTTGCTTTACTTTATTCGGAACCACAAATGGAGATTTTAGTCAACTTCTTTCTAAACCTGTTCAATACCCTTAAATCTGTATTTTCTAAACCTCTCCACCATCCCGACACTTGAAAGCAAACCACTGATCAATGCTTTGCAGACTGTACTAATCGATTAGGAGTGAACAGAGAGAGACGGGTCTAATGGCTGGTCCTGACTGAACAGGCCTTCTCATATGAGAGCAATTGTTCATTACAGGGCTATTTCATGGTGTTCGTCGCTTTGCAAGCTTCTGTCTTTCATTCAGCAGCGCGTTGGATGGAGGAATGGCCTCGGGATATATTGTCTGCTCAGAGCTTGAATGTTGTCATGCTAGTTCCCAGTGATTTGCCTCGTGCGATTCAAGACTTTGAAAAATGGGAAATCTGTTTCGCAGACTTGGGAGAGAAGGGCTGAATGTGATATCAGTGTTACCCAGTGCAGGATGTTAAGAAAAGTCTGTGGGAGAATGGAGTTATGTTGCAGTTCAGTCAGAATCTCAAAGTAATGTTTTAGTACTTATGGTGGCTTTAATGTTTTATTACAATCAGCGTTACATCCAGGTTTTAGAATGCTTTTTAATGTTTTGCAGCACTCAGGCAGAACAATATTCCACTCATACAGCACTGATACAGGGATCACATGCAGTGCAGTATGTGCTTTGTTATGGAATACGCATGTTCAACAGCCGTGTTACTCCGAGGAAGCCAAAAGCAATAAGTCATGGACAGATTCTTGACTGTTGCTCTGAGTTGAATTATTTACCCTACATTCCAACAATATGTAAAGTACCCAAACCATCTCAATCGAAATCTGCCTGCAACACAGCTCAGTGATTCTCTCCATACTAAACAGAGACCTCTGGGCATGACAGCAGCCATACATTATTTCTTACACACACACACACCAATGGCTCATGCATCTACACACCGCACACCACACATTGCTCCACATATAACCTCTGATGCATTATTTCTCTAGCCTTCAGTGCGAGAGTCACAGGTGAGTCCTGGGCGCTTTCATCATAGTCTGGCTGTCCGGCTGGCTGGCTGCAGTCTCATCTGTCCCTGGGTTGAAATTGCCAATAAAGAGGGTCTCATATAGATCACCCCCGACGGGGGCTGGCGACCTGTCATGCAGACCATGATTCCTAGCTCTCAGAGAGGGGAAGAGGGACAAATAACCCTCTGAATCTCCCTATATCTATCTCTACACCCTCCCCCCCACCGACTCTCCGTCTTCTTTCTCAGTCACACACACACATTCATGTCCCTTCTACCCCTCTCCAGCAGGCCATAAAGTGCCACACGAAAGGGATATAGTGGACACAGTCATAGGAGAGACAAGTGCCGGCCTGAGCTTTCACTTTCCCGCTCCAGAGGTAGTGAATCAAACTAATGGGTTAAAGACATGAAGACGGATGAGCGGGAGGATTAGGACCTGGGCAGAGGTTTCCCAAATGTGTTCTCATACGCCTGTGATTCTTAAACATTTCAAACTTTGCAATCAAAAAGATGGAGTTCCATTTTAACCTTTTGAAAACTGCAACAAAAAAAAAAAATCATTAATGTGCCCCGGAGCACAGCACTTTAACAAAAGAGGCCACTGCAAGGCGCTTAACACCACAACTGAACCTGCTCCTCGTCTGGTATTGTGGAAGATGATGTTACCAAACTATTCTATTCACACAGCCTGGATATAAGGTCATGTGCGAAACATGCACGTTTTCTTGTCAACACACATAGATTTAAGTCTTAAAAATAATATAATAAAGTAATTTCTAAGGTAGAATTATAATAAAAATTGCTCCAATAAGACAGTAAACGTGGTTCATTGTCTTCTCAGTGAACTGAACACATTGGTTTCATTATTTTTCAAGATACTGTTACAGTGGTTTCGATACTCCTATAAGTTCCACATGATCCCATCTCTTTTTAATGGTCACTTTCATATTTCAGATAAAAAAGTTCATTTTTACAAGGCAGAGTCCTGGTTTAGATGCAAGTGGACTGTGAAGAGAGCTGGACTTTGTGATTTTTGAAAGACCCACAGTGCTCCCTGCTGGCGAAGGACAGAACAGCAAAATGACTCTGAAGCTGCACACAGAAGCTGCAGCTTGTAGCCAGCGCTTCGGATGTGTATATGTGTTTGTGTGCTTTAACCTCACGTGAGTTGCGTGAGTTCAAACCGACCAACAACATGGGAGTCTCCCTCATCAACCTCCCGGCCACGGCAAGAGCTCCGGCGCAACGGTTTCCTCCAAGATTTTGTCTGAATCATGGACGAGAGACACCGAGCGAGAGTGAGACAGAGGGAGAGCGAGAGATGGAGAGAAACCTGCATGGCCAGTGGGCAACTTCAATAAAAGACAATCTGACTTTTCAGAAGCTATAATAATCAAGATCCTCCCACCGAGGTTGTTTGTCTGAGGGGGACACGGATGGCTACGGGTAAGGAGGAGGAAATTCAGAGCGGTAATTAATAGTCCTAAGTGACTGCTGCTGGATGGGAGGCAGGGACAGGGTTTGTTGTTACTGTGAGCTGGTACTGTGTCCCCCAGCATGTCCCACAGCCTTGTGGGTTGGCATGTAAGCAGAGGAGGAGGAAATGGAGAAAGTGCCGTTATTACTTCGTTCGTTTGTCTCCGGGGCCTCTCCTGATCAGCCAGAGACTGAACCACCCTCCTTCTACACACACACACACACACACACACTTATGACTTCCAATGCTAATCTCGTGTCACAAATGTTAAGGGAAAGACATGAAATGCCACAAAAATGTCATCACTCCACTCCTGTCACTGGCTCATCCAACCCTTCCATCCCCCTTGTAAACATATCCGAACATACACTCATTTGCATGTGTGCGTGTGTGATGGAGTGGGGGACCAGCTTGTTGTTTTTAGCCTTTGGGTGCCTGTTACTGCATGGAGCAGCAGGGTGGTTCCTATAATCCCATCACTGTTGTCGTCATGAAGGCCCAAAGGCCCCGCCTGGAGGTGCGACATTTCTGGCATCCTCTGACTCTCCTCCACTACAAGAGCCAGCAGCTCCAGAGCCAAAAGACACACTGTGCGGACTACCACTAGTCATATACTACAGTGGCTGGAAGTGACTTACTGTATAGTAGGTCTGGATTGGAAATGAACAAGAAACATGTCATGGAGATGAGGTTTAGGAACATTAAGGAACATTAAAACTAGAGCTGAAACAATTAATAGATTAGTTGATTGAAAGGAAATTTACTTGGTGACTATTTTGATAATCGAATAATCGTTTATGTAATTTTCTTTCTGGTAAAAATGGCATATGTTCTTTGGTTCCAGATTCCCCAATGTGAGGATTTGCTGCTTTTCTTTTGTGTCATCTTTGGACTGTTAGTTAGACATTTAAAGAATCCACCTTGGGCTTTTGGGAAACTGTGGCAGGCAATTTTTACCATTTTCTGAAATATTATAGATCAAACAATTAATTCATCATGAAAATAAACAAAATAAATACTTATACCAGAAATGATGATGCTTTGGTTGGCTTTTTTTGTAGCAGTTTTCGAATAAAAGAAGAATCATGTGATGAAAACAAACCCCTCAAGAATTTGTGTTTTACAGCTATTACAAAAAGTAATCCTGCCAAAATGCCTGCCTTATTACTTTATGACTTAAAGCCCACTCACTGTGCCATACAAACGTTTACCAAAATCTGTTTCCAAGTTAGTTTCTTCAAAAAGTCAACCATGCATCAGGCTCTTTGGACAAGATAAAATCAAAAAATAAAACCTGACAGGAGTGGAAGGTACAGGCAGACACTCCGACCCCCATACATCTGTCTGTCTTCATCTCACAACTCGCAGCCTTCTCCCAAACTGTCACCCAGCCGCCTGACGCTCGTCCCCATGTTCACTCCACGCTGGGGATCCGACATAGCACCAATATGCAATTTCACCAATCGGTGCTGACAGCGTTCATGTCGACTACTCACAACCAATCCCTCCCCTCTCCTTCTGCTAGCATCTGTGTGGTTAAAACACAGCATTCAGTCAGAGAGCTTTCACAGGTCATGAAAGGTAACAGAGGAGACAGGCGGGGCTGTGGCCCTGCATCCTGGGCTAGACAAATCAGTGTAACAGCATATTGTAAGCCACAGACTAAGCAGAGGGGGATATATCTACCAGGACTGAGGCTGTGTTTATGGCTATGCCTGCCTTGGGAAGCCCCACGGCACTATCGGTGACCCCCACTGTAGATTTCCTTACTAATGTGACCCCAGATTGTGTATCACAATCGGCATGAGAAAACTCCCACAGGCTACAGTTAGTCCTGGGCACTGGGGATCGTTGTCCTCAGCCCGCCTGAGTACAGACAGGATGTGGCAGCTTGGAGGCATTTAGTTAAAGGAGACGTACTTTAACGCTGCAGGCATGCATTTATGGAAGCCCTACTAGGGTAAAAGTGTATGACGTGCTGGGGCCTATAAACAAACAGCAAAAGTGGAAGGTTAGATGAAAATAAAAAAACAGAGAATTAGCCTTACCTTGTTCCATGGCATCTAATCATTTGTGATAGTCTGTGTACTCATTCTTATAATTAATTTGTTTTCTGGGACAGCTTTTTCTCAACAAATTGGGTTTAAAAATATCATCTGTTCTTTTATATTAAGTACACGCGGTGAAAGGGAAAGATGTGGATGCATATGTGCAAGGCAATAAACGTCAATGAAAGCAGTTCACATGAAGCACAGCTGCTGCCTATATGAGAATCAAGAGGTCCCAGATACTCAACATTAAAGTGCTGTGCGAGACTAAATTAGGACCCATGTATTCATAGTTATCTTATTGTGTTATCATATACAATGAGCTAAATCTTCATAACTGACTTGCTATGTTAAAGTTGATGCTACATGTATGTAAGAAGCATGAGAGCACAAGAAATGCTCCGTGTAAACTGGAACACCACAGGACTAATGAGTATACCATAACTCAGCAATAAGAATTACAATCTTTTAGACAATTATGTAAAAGATAGAGAGACACTTTGTGTCTTCTGTTGCCTTCTAGTAATTAGCCTTGTATACTTTGGCCTAAAAAAGTTCAGTTGAATCCCATGATGTGGAATACGGACACTGTATTCGCCATTTCCGTTCATGTAGTGAAACAATGTGACCCACAAAAGTTCAAATAAAAAGGGTTACATGTGGTCAAATAAAAAATGCCATGAATATATATTAATGGATATTGCTGTTGGCCGTCACAGGCCTTTTTCATGGAAGACATTTTGACATGTCAAAGTAGGAAAAGCACAGGTGTAAATAATAACATTAAAGGTGACTCACTGTCACGCAGTCATGGCTTGCTGGGACGCTTGAATAGAACAGAGCCCTCGTTAATGTAATTAGTAACGCTGTGAAAAAAAGGCCTATTGTATTGTACTGGATTGAAAATTATTTCTTCCAATTAAGTGGTTGAGGACTCCACCCTAAAGAAGATTTCCAATTTATTTTTCTTTCTCACTTTGTCACATGCACCTACTGTACTGGCTCCCTTGTTTATTGCACTGAACAGTTTGCTCCTGTACACAGATCCAGTGGTGGAAAGTAACTACAGTACATTTACTGAAGTACAGAACTGAGCTTGTGTACGAGTATTTACATTTTACACTACTTTATACTTTTACTCCACTAATCCAATATAAGACTTTATAATAATATAACAGTGACAGGAGCAATTCTTCCTGCATAATGAGTACTTTTACCTTGACTTATGTAGTTACTTGAGTAACAGTTGGCTTTCACTTCTAATGCAGTGTTTTTAAATTGTGGTATTCCTACATTTACTTATGGATCTGAATACATTTTCTACTGTGGCATAAACCTCCCCAGCCACCGTAAGTAAATGTAGCCCTCATGAACTACAGTACAAAGTAACCACAGTTCAGTTCGGACTCGCCAGTCTGTCTCCTTTACTCTACATCTCTTGTATATTTTATTGCAGTCTGAATAAGGTCAATAAAAATCCCAAATATGAATTTGATTTGTATTGCTGCAGACATCACCTCGAGCCTTGTCATCCAGGTGAGCTGTTACAAAGTGGGACCGCCGGGGATGAAAAGAAAGCTTGTAGTGTGACACCTCAGTCCAGCTGTCACTCTCTATGGTGTCACACGTACACGCACAAGTACATACTCGCACACACACACTCAGACAGCATATAGTTAATAAGCCAAGTTTTGACTGACAGGTGACATTTCATTATGGAGCAATCGTAGAGGCACAGTGCAAATCCAAACAGACACGACACACACAATGTCACAGCCGGGACACACTGCAGAGACAGACAGACAGGACACGGGAAACTTTGCTGCAGGACTTCAGACTGAAACTCCAGACCTTCCACTGTCATTTTGATTCCACTTAACCACAAATCCTCATGGAGAAGTTCTGAGAAAACAGGCATGTTACTCTGAACTGGCAGGATTGCATAACATTCATTTTTGATCAGTTCACCCCAAGCTGCTGGGGGGGTTTGGATTTAAGAGTTGAGCCCACCTAGGGAATGTTGGAATATGCTCATATCCAAAAACAGCATACTGTACTGATAGGGTCCAGTGTGTTTGTGTGTGCATTTAGTGAAACCAAATTAAATAAGTATTTGGAGTTTCCTTTGGTATGTGGTCAAACATACTCACAAATCCCACCAGTCTAGCAAATCAAATCACTATGCATTTTTTGTCTGTTTGTTTGTTTATACTTGTAGGCACTTTATAGTAATCTGTGATTATCATTTATCTGCCATCTATTGCAACCTTGGAAATGAATCCTATGTTATATTGTAGTTGACATGTGTGAGAATGATTTCCAATGTGGACTAGAAATAGATAAATTGCATAACCTATTTGCAGTTTATTTGTTTCTTGTCCTGCCAGACATTAAACCTAAAGTAAAATATTACCTTCCTACATTATATATTATAATACATATATTTTCTTTTCATAATATTCTTTAAATTTCAGACATAAATTCCTGCCTTCTCCTGTATAAAAAATGTGAACTAACACTTACACTGACATAAAACTTTGTAGTCCCTATTCCCTATTTTTATAACTGATATTGTGGGATGTATAAGTGTGAAAAGTGATGACATAATATGGTATTTCAATTTCATTAATATGCAATTTGACTCGTCAAGCTTACCCACTGTCGAATTTATTTTATTTTATTTTATTTGTTTTGTTTTACTTTATTTTATTGTATTTGTTTTGTTTTACTTTATTTTAATTTAATTATTTTTTTATTTCATTTCATTATTTCATTTCATTTCATTTCATTTCATTTTATGTTATTTTATTTTATTTTATTGTGATAGCATGATGGCTCAGTCACTGATGCAATGTAACGATAGACTCGCATGCTTTGTTGTTATTGGTTAACTGTACAATCAGTCAAATTGTAGTGGGCGGGACTTGAGACTTTTACCCAATCACATCACACCTACGGTGCACTGCCCCTCCGACAGTCCGAAACATGGCGTTACGGGAGCTATCGTCGCTGGAGAAATACTTAGGATTGAAAAAGCCGAACAAGTACAGCACACAGGGGGATAAAAAGGTGACATGACTGTACATGTTTGTGGCGTCTTTTACCCGCTTTAAACCGCAATTTTATTTAATAGGAAGCCTGTAAGCTATTGTAATGAGCACACAGTGGCTAGCTAGCTAATGCTAACAAGCTAGGCATGTGTGTTGAAAATACAGGCAGTTTTCGTGGCATATCTACCTTGTGTTTTCAGCTGATAGTCAGAGATCTTTTGTGTCGGTTAGGCTGATACTCTGAGCAAATCCAGGCAGCAAGATTTGATGCCAGCTGTCTTATTTCCACAACTCAGCACAATGGAAATAGCTCCATGCTTTGCGCATGCCCGTCCATTGAAGTAATGTGAGGGGAGGAGTCGTGACATCCATGGGAGGAGTGGGCTGTCTAAACTAAATAATGTATGGCTTCAGTCTTCAAGTCTGCTTTACTGAAAGTTAAAGGAGCCTTATCTTTAAGGAAAAGGTTGAAAACAATTATTCTGGTATCCCCATATTGTGCACTCTCATCTGGATGTTAAGGTGCATACTCAGCCTCATTCAGTTAATCTATTGTATCAAGTGAAATGTGGATAATCACTGTGCATATGAGTCATTCCCTCAGAGCCAAACAGTTTAATTCATGAGTGTGTAAAGTTATCAAAGGGGCATTTAGCTGTCTTTGGAACTGGAGCAACATGTTCTTTATGGAGATGTGAGGGCTCAACAATAAGGATTGCCCGGGGCAAGTAAAATGCCATGTCGGGCTAGTAAATCTGTCCGATCAGGCAAGCGGTAAAAAAGAATTAAACACATCCATTTTTCCGGAGCTGATGATGGAAGTAGCTAAGGAATGAGCCATCTAGCTTCCTTCTCATCTCTGTTGACATGCGCAGTACTGATCTGGCACCCACGAGAAAATGGCGGCGGGTAAAGACAAAGTTTATGAGCTGAAGCGCATCTGCTATAGCCTGTACTTTCACTCACTCACTCACTCACTCACTCACTCACTCCCCTGAGAAGGGGGAGACTGTCATACTATTTTCAATACGGAAGAATGTCTGTCACTTCACATGTCCTTGTTCTTATTCATTTACTTAAGTAAAGATTAAACATGACATTTAAGTTTAGTCTTTGTTGTTATTTGATAACCGCTAATGAATAAATAAATCCGTATGGGAGCAAATAAAAGTTGACTTTGGGCAAGTAGATTTCTGAAAAATAAATATTAACATTGAACCCTGGGTGTAACGCAAATGTGTCTGAACTTGAAACTAATAAAATGAAATTCTTTCCATATCACAGCCCTTTCTCTTTCTCACCTCTCCATGCAGGTGCCTGTGCTACAGAGTAGTAATGGTCCTCCACTGGTGGGGCTGGTGACTATCGCCTGTCACCTGGTGAAGGAGGCCAAGCGCCCAGAGCTGCTGGGTGACTCTGCAGAGAGCAGGGCTGTGGTGCAGCAGTGGCTGGAGCACAGAGTCACCAAGCTGGATGGCTGCACAAAGGAAGACATGAAGACCATCCTGAAGGTAGAGATGCTGATATCTTTTCTTGTTCTTCCAGATTGCTGTTGTATTGTGTCTGTAGAGTTAAATGCATCACAGATTTTAATGCAGTTTATTCCAAACTTGCTCGTAATTGCTTCCAGTGAGTCAGTGCTATTTTTTATGGGGGGTTTTTTTGTTTTTTGAAAAGGAAATCATTTTAAAAAATCATTTCCTACCTTTGAGAGGCGCCACAGCATCTCAGTTTCTGTCACAGTCCCTTCCTCTGTCTACCAGCTAGGCCACTGTGTGTGTGTGTGTTTGTTTGTCTTGTTAAGGCACAAGCGACAGGAATACAGACTGATGTATGGCCCTTCAGTGACATGGCCCCACACGACAGAGAAAAATGCTTTAATGTGCCTGACGCCAGTCAGCGTGAAATGGATCGCCAGCCACTGGTCCGCTGAACGCTAGGCGCCTCTTGGCACTGTCGTGTCAACATGAAGTGTGTGTGTGTGTGTGTGTGTGTGTGTGTGTGTGTGTGTGTGTGTGTGTCCGTGCACTTGTCAGCGTGACACACTGTTGTGGCATGGCTGAGGAGTCATGCTGTGCGGCAGCATGTTATCTGGACAGGCCTCTTAAATATTTTAATGGTGCCACTTACAGAAGGAAGTCGCCCTGAGCAGCTCAGCTCTGGTGCCCGGTGGCCCCCTGTCCTGTCCTGCTGCTTTAGCTCCGTCCTTAACACTCTTCTTTCAAGCACACCAGTCATCTCCCATTAAATTATCCAGAGATAAAAACTGTCAACTGCGGGAGTTCTTAAACTTTCTCACCCCAGGATGCAAATAAGAAATTCATAGTTTTTCAAGCTGAGTCTTGTTACTGAAGTGAACATTTTGTCACTCATGTAATGTGATGATAAACAAGCAAGACCAATTTGGCCCTGAACCCAAACTTAGCTGATTGTTGGGGAAAGTCTGTCACACCACAGTAAAAAACGTAAACCAGCACTTGGTGACTTCCTGCTGCCACAGAAGTTGACTATTATCATTGGTTTTATGAAGCAAATGCTCAAGAATACAGCCAATTACACCTGGGTAATTTCCCACTTTGTCTTATGTCAACAGAGAGCACCAACATCTTGAACTCCATGTGCTGCATTACAGGCTTTAGGATTTCTGAGATATGATTACTCTCCGTCTTTGACAAAAATCTTCGCACCATAAATGTGAAAGATAGAAAATGTAATTCATTTCATTTGAAATTTTCTTCAAATATTTAATGGTATTCAGGCATTACAATGTTGAGAGTTCTGAGCCCGGCAGCAACAGTAGTGGTTGCCTGAAGGTCCAGGGTCAGTAGAAAGTTGTGTTGAGACAGTAAACTCGCAGTGAGGTCACTGTATCTGGATCAGATATGTAGAAAGGCAGCAACAATAGAAAATGGTCTTTGGACTGTCATGATAGGAATCAGAAAAGTGCACAGAAAGAAATGACAAAGACATGCAGTGAGCTGCAATAGTTAGAAATATATCTTGTGCGGTGGTCTTAGTTATTTATTAGTTCCATATCTGTCTAATGTAAAAACGAACAGCTGTGGTTTTCCAGCCTGTCCCTGACCTACCCATAGGGCAAAAAACAGAAGAATTCTTGCACAGTTTTTCAGTTGTTTTTTTTTATTTCTGAAAATGTTTGCCCCTAACTTTATTGTTGTACAATGGTGTCTATATTCTGCTTCAAACTTTACCGGCATTACCTTAGCTGAATGTACCAATGATGGAATGCACAGTTAAGGCGGGGGCAGGTAGAGAAGAACCCAGGTTTGGAGCTCCATGTGCTGGGGTGGGGGTGGCAGAAGAGCTGCCTCTCCTCTGATGCTCGACTGGGCTTCAGCTCCATGGCTGTAGGCTAAGAAAAGCAAGGATCCGATTGTGGAAGGGGAGGAAGTCTGCAGTCTTCATGCCTTGTTTGGCATCACCCACTCTTGCCGCACAATAACTCCATTTGCCCCCAAGATGCTCTGTGTGCGTGGAGTGTTCCCTTCGCACAATGTACAAGTGCTAAAGATGGTCCCTTCCCCTGGGACCAGCACTTCCATGCACGACTTTGCACACACAGACATGGACTGAGAAATACACATCATGATGCCACGAAGTTTAGGACAGCTTCATTAGATCTGCAAGCAAGAGTTGTAGTCATTTGGTAGTGGAGTAAACAAATGGCCTGTTTTGTACAGCATCTGTGCTAAGTCGCCAGTCATGGGGAGAGATGCTATACCCCCTCAGGTCACATATTATTCCTATCCACATAGCACAGCACAGACACACACGCAAGCTAGGATCCAGACTCATGTACCTCACGCACCCACAGATATATAGGTTAACGAACCTGCTGTCATAAACCCTGTCATTGGATTAAGAGAGTAACATTTTGTAAAAA
>NTHP01000085.1:186222-204166 GCA_003416845.1 Oplegnathus fasciatus | reverse complement strand
TTTTTTTTTTTTTTTAATATATGTTTAACCGGGAAAATCAGTGAAGAACAACAAAACACTTTTAGCGTATGAGGTACTGAAACTAAATTAAGGGATTGCTTGCTAATAAAAACCCAGTTCAGTTCATGTTCTTTCAAATGTCGGTGTTTTTTAAAACCATATTGCCCTGGCTGTTGAAGGGTTGGGAGTGGAAACATTCAGTCCTGCTAACACTATTTATAAGAAGTTTGGTGTCTTAACCCTTATTCAGTAACTAGGGAGCAAAGATGTGAGACAGTCACGTTGTTCTTGCAAATTTTGTTTTGTGTTTTTTGTTTGAAATTTTTAGAAGTCTCCGTTTGTATGGTTGTTTTCAAAGGGAAGGCTGTACGGGTTGCGGTGAAGTGCTGCTAGCTTGTTAAAAAGGTGTTTCTATTTATGAATGGTGGATAAATGAGGATTCTTTGTTTAATCTGAGCCCTGAACATGCAATGATAAGTATTAAAAGAATACTTAAGATGTTACTTAACTGGCAGTAGACTATGTCCTTCGGAAAAACAGCTTCCTTCCTGCCATATCGATGCATTTTCAGCAACAGTTTGTCCAAATAAATGTGGTTGCTGGTTCAACATCATAACCCCATAATGACCATAGTCACTGCTGAGTTCACATCGTTCTGCCATCTCTCTTTTTTGTTTTACACATGCAACTCTCAGCCATTTCACTGGACAGTTTAGTTTCAGTGTGTGTGTGTGTGTGTGTGTGTGTGTGTGTGCGCGTTCCTGATTACATCCCCGCTCCCTGTCCCACTTCCTCACCACCAGTCGTGTGGGCAGCAGTGAGCAGTTGAGCGTCAGCCCCAGAGTCAGAGATCAGAGTGAGGCTCCAATCAGTCCCACTACCACCACTGTTGATGCTGCAGGCCAGAGAGAGGGCAACGGGCTCACCAGCTGCCACACAGATCCAGCCAGCCAAGGCCAGAACCCAGGCCCCTGGGCGACAGTCAGCCACTGTGTGTCATTTCAACCCTCACGCTCCCACGGGGCTACTGGAGAGAGAGGGAGGCAGCCATGGAGGGAGGGAGGGAGGCCACAGAGAGAGAAAAAGAGCACCCAGAGGCCGAGGGATCTTTTTGTGACATGTGAACAATGATCCGTGCGTCTGAAAGCCTTACTGCTGCTGGCTGGATGTTTGCTGTTACCACCATTAACAGGTCAGAACCTGTAAATTAACATTATGAAGGTACTGATAAATAGACAAAGATAGGAGGGAAATGAGGTGGGATTAGAGAAATAACTTTTTCATTACTTTCGCTGGTGTATCAAACCATTAAGAGAAACACAAAATCTTTGAGCACACTAATTGACTAATTCTTATAATACTGAATGCTTTTGTGTTTGCATCTTCTGTTTTTCTTTACTGTCTCCTTCTGTTAAAATGCTCCGTGTGTCCTAACCTCCATCCTCCATCCTAACTGGCTCTACATATCTTTGTGTCTGTTGCTTATAGCTGCAGTGGTTTTGTTATCTGATGCAACCGTGATGTTCACCCTGTGCCAATAAATCAAAGGGAAGCGCAGCTCATGACCCCCTACAGATTTTTCACTGTGTACTTTTCGTATTCTCCAGGAATTTGTTTTGCGTAAAACCAGCCAGAAGACAAAGCCATTGTTCAGTGAAGTTCCGTAAGACGGCTCGCTGTGTGTTTTGTGGCAAGCGTGATGAAGAAGATGTGAAGGATAAAAACAGCTCGCAGTCATTTGAGCAAGCCTTGTGACCAGCCTGGGCGGTCTATGGTGTGGTCTACCATTAAAGAAGCCCTTGTACTCTCGGTTGTGTTAATATTCGGTTGCAGTGCCATGTGCAACGTCAGACAGTTGTGCTTATTTCTGAGGTGTAAATAATTGAGCTTTCCCCACAGAAGTTGCAGCTGGACAAATTGTTCTAAATTCACTTGTGTTTGTGATGATGCCATGGGCACAGAGCATGCATGGTTTAAAATACCTTCATTGTTATGAATAGTGAGCACCTTTTCTTTTTGCAAAATACTTGACTATAAAGGAAAGATACATCCTTTATCGTGCCCAAGAAAGAAATCTGTTAAAAAATATTAACATAAAGCAAGAATTCCACCATGGAGCTTTAGCTTTTTATATTATCAGTGCAAAAGCATTTGTTACTCAAGCAAATTAAAATTATAAGAGGCAGATTAAGGTGTTACACTGTTGAAGAGCTCAAGATGACCATTGACAATTAATTGGTTTGGATGGTGGAAGTCACAATATCTATATGGCAAATATTTAAATAAAATACGATCAAACCATTAATACATCAAATGACAGAAACCATTGTCAATTAAGTACGTAACACAATAAAAGACAGATACTTAAAATGATAAATTTGATATTAGTTTAATTCAATAAAGAATACTTAGATATTTTGAGTATCGTGTTGATCACAGCCAAAATGTCCTTATTAGAAGACTGCAAAAAGTTTTTAGAATTATGGAGGATGAAAAATATTAGGAATTTGGAAAACCCAAATGATAGAAAATAAACTGATTAAAGTGATGACAAATGGACGTGCTCAAATAAACTAATAAAAACCTCACAGCTGAATTTGGAAGTCATCGAAATTATTTCAATATAAGTGGACGATGATGTTTTCATTACATTCTCAACATTTGTATTCTTATTGTTTGATTTCCGATCAGTTGATTCAGCCTCTGGTTCATCATTTGACTTTTTGACTTTATTTTCCAGCAACGATTTAAAATTCATCAGCATCTAATCTGTATTTTTAGAGGATTTAATCCTAAACTAAACTCTTTGCAGAAAAAAGTTGAGTTATATGAATTTGAATTTAGATTTTTTTTAATGTATTCCAATAACATATTCTTCAGAGTGCTAAAAATGATTCCAACTCTAAAACACACAATGACGATTAGTCAGTCATTTTGAAACTACTCTTTTCTTGTGTGGCTTTGTGCTGACTGTTGGCAGAATCTCAAAATGCTTGTGTGGTACAGTCTCACAGTCAGGTTCCTCCCTGATCAAACCTGAGTGCAGTCAAAGCCAGACGCAGCGATGAGGCCACAGCAGGTAACCAGGACAAAGGCACCAATTAGAGGCGACCTTCCCACCGACTTCTGAAGGCAAGCGGAACAACACTCCGCGGGGGCGGCCCTCTTGCCTAAAGACTCAAGACCCACCCACTTTACCGACTGTGCCCCCGCGCCCTGGCAGCCTTATTGACCTTTGACTTCTTCCCACCGCCCGGTGAGGGAGAGGTCAAAGGTCAATAAGGTAGGGTTATCATCAGTATTTACCGATGACTTCATCTCTCACCATGGAGCTGTGGCAGGAAGTGGTGCCTCTTTCTCTCTCCAGCAGAGCATAAAAGGGCAGAGGTGGAATAAGCTGTGAAAACTTCTTAAAGAGTATTACACTGGTGGTTTTACTAGGAAACAGTATTGCAGATTCAACTGAACTGAAAAAGTTGATATTCCATGTGTCCATACAGTCTTTATTATTGACTCCTATGATACAGACTTCAGAAAGACCCACTAAATCTGCAGAATTGCCAGACAATGTTTTGTAAGTTTATCATAACAATGGTAATAATGCTTTGACTACATACACCCCATGTAAGCAGTCTGCACAAGAACCAAAAAAACAACAAATCTGCAATGGTAAAAATAAAGAGTACAGGCCCTGAGGCCAGTACTACGAAGTGAATTCAACATACCCAGGATATCTTTTCATTATCTGGCTTCACTTAACCTAACAAAGACAATCCCCCTATGCGGTACATTGTGTTAAGACATTTTTCAAGAGAATTTATTGGTCAGTAGGCGGTCTCTTTTATACCTGCTCTGGAGCAGGTTAGGTTCGCAGCATATGTTATCATGGCGATTTACCCCAGTAAGAAGTGAACCACCATCGTAGTCCTGAAAACCTAGGGTTAACCCTGAAGTTACCTCGCTAACCCCAAATCCTGCTTCGTAGTACAGGCTTCTGGAGTAAGCAGAATCCTGATCATACAGAATTAATAATAATGCACATGAAGTAATGGGCAGCATATTACATCACTACCAAAGAGGTCACGACTGTAGGTGGCCCTATCACCTTGCCTTCAGCAGTAAGTCACCTGAGCATTAAAGAGTCAGGATTACAGGAATAACAAATACAAAGGACAAGAAATCAAAATATCTATCCACCTACTCCAAAGCACCTTCCCCAAAAGAAAAAGAAAATGAATCTTACTCCAGCACGAAGAAAACAAACCCACCAACTAGTCAGCAAGTACAACTACAAGCCAATATGTCATCTAGATTATCTGAACCACTCTATTTGGAGGAGTCATGGAGTTGGTCTGTCTCAATTCTGTCTTAATTTAATACTAGGTATGTTAGCACCAAGTAAAGAAGTGTTAGGAAACAACAACTTCCTTTTATAAGAGGTGGACTGCAGGACTATACCAAATCATATGTACATACTGTACTGTATGTGCCCAGTTTATCAAATTGGCAGAGCACTCAGGGGAGGGTGACAGTCACAAAATGGGAGAGAAACACAGTGAAATCTTTGGTTGTCAAGCCAAAATGGCAGTTCTAGACACTCTGATGGACGATTTAGAGTTTTGGAGACCAAAGACAGCCTACGTAAAGATTCTGACAGTGTCAGAAATTCAGGACTATATTCTCAAAATGTGATTGCTGCTACGATCCGTAATTACAAACCAAGCAATCAAAATATGGCATGAAATGACACAGAATACACTGGACGACACAGCCAGTTTTATAAAATAAACAATGGCGGGGCTATGGCGAAAGCCTGTTTTTGGTTTTGCTGTGTTTACGGTGCAGTGCCACAATTCATCTGACATGCCTTGAAATTGATATCACACAGTCTGACAGAGATTGTGACTTTAGATTAGATTAGATTTAGATTTTATTAAACCAGTGTTGCACACTGTGACATGCAATCAACTTGCAAGATCGCTGTTGTCGCAATGCATGTATGGTTCTTGAAAGTCCCCTTGAAAGTGCAACATCGACTTTAAGTTCAGCCAAGGTCCCTTGTTGCATGTCATCATCATCTGTGACCTCCCAATGTTTCCTGTCACCTTCCACTGTCAACTTTCAAGTAAAGGCTAAAAATAATATTCAAATAGCTGTTGTGCTGATGACTCTAGCCTCCAGTCACACTACACAATGTAGAGTTGCAAAGTGTTGTAGTATACACAGATTTTGGAGGTGAGATGGACTCACAGATTCATTGGGACCATAACAGGACAAGAACAAGACCTGTTTTCACTTTATGATGAGGGAAAAGAGTGCTCAGCTTTTACCCATGTCACCTCCTCATCATCTCCCTACACCTTTGTCACCTCGCGTTTACTAACCATATTTAACCATAACCATAGACAACCCCCACTCCACCCACACAACAACAAACAGCCATGCAGCCGCCACCACCCTTCATTAATTCTTATTAGCAACATCAGGGAGAGGGAAACGCATCGGCCGCGACATCTGTTAAGAACAGGACTCCCCGTCTCTCGCTGACTGATTCAGTGGAACCATCAACACCGTGTGGTGGTGAGGGGAGCGTTAGCATGTCGTAAGCTCTTTTGACAGGACTTATCGACCGCGCTTCATCATGTCATTACACATTGTGACAGTTGTACCA
The DNA here is from genome assembly GCA_003416845.1 of Oplegnathus fasciatus. Taxonomy (NCBI): domain Eukaryota; kingdom Metazoa; phylum Chordata; class Actinopteri; order Centrarchiformes; family Oplegnathidae; genus Oplegnathus; species Oplegnathus fasciatus. Next base: position 198,495 of record NTHP01000085.1, on the reverse strand, counting down.
TGCGCCTATAAAGATGCCATCTGATTGTCTATTGCAATTACATGAGCGAATATGAGCAAGGGTGTAGCTATGACGGACACAAGGAGGGAGGGGGTGGGGGGGGGCATGTGTTGTTCACAACATGCTCTTGCAGTTAAGTTACTCATGTAGACGAGGAGGGAAATGCGTCTTTGCTTCTCAAAGTGTAGAAATGTATATATGCTCACATTTTGTGCTCACATGCATTCATTACTACTTTCTATCTCCAGTGTAGAATACCTTCTATAACTTCATATAGCTGTATGACGAACACGAATCTATGGAAATGAACAAACATACACAATTCTCAGTTATAATTGATCTATTTTTTCTGATGCATTTTCCAGTTAAACATATGGCGTAGTGTTGGTGTCAAAAATAGTGATTGATGCTCAGCCAGGCCTTCCTTGTTATACTTCTGGAGGTGTGTTAGGCTTCATCTAATAAAACATCTGTCATGTAAGGGGATGACCTGACAGCCGTAGTGATGCAGATATTAAAGGATAATTCTGGTTTATTACAAGTTGGATTTTATTTTCTTAGTTTTGGCCATTGTTTCTATCAGTTATGATAATATTGTACTCACCAAGTTAGTTGCTAAAATCTGGAAATGTGGTGTCGTTCACTCAGAAGAAGTCTGGCCAGGCAAGAAAGAAAAGACAACAAGGGCAAAAATTATTACCCAAGTCGTATCTGTGTGTATGACGGCTACATCATAGCTAACGTATGTCTGAGATACCATTTGGGGACCCCAGCAAGGGCTGCTTGTGTTTTCTCCAACATGTTTGGATGCCAGTAGAGGTTGTTCAGAGTGAAAATAACATGAAGCATGTTAAAAAAGACTCGGTTATTTTCCCCTTTCAGTAAGACACAGCTAGCAAAGCCACTGCAAACCCTCTCTTCACCGCGATCACAGTGAATGAATCGACGTAAATGGACCAACGGCAAGGAATAGTTCGATATTCAGTAATGACACAAGGCAGATCTTCCCATCGTCGCTTGTAACACAAAGTGAAAGAAAGAACGTAAACACAGTTATTGTGGGGAATACAAGTAAAGCACGATGCAGCTTGATAATGTACAATACCTCCATCTTTTGTGTGCATTCACTGTCACATTTTACTGCAAGATGGTATAAATAATGGCTGAACTGTTGGCTTGTTTACAACCTGTCTAATGGGCTGACCTCTCGTTTCTTGCCCTTTCTGACTTCTATAAGCGATGTTGTCGTGTTCGCAGTTCTTAGCAATTAACTTGGTGCATACAATGTTATCATAACCAATAGAAATGATGGCCAAAGCTAAGAAAATAAGCCTCAAGTTGTAATAAAGTGGAATTATCCTTTAATGTTTTGATCAGGGGGCTAGCGAATGCCTCTCTTATGGATGGATGTATACTCCGATCTTCTCTTTCGTCACCATCTGTGGAATATAATTTTAACAACTGAATCAGACATCTGTTTGATTGCTTACTTCAGATTATGGCTCAAAGGGTTTTATACCACTATTGTGAATCTGCAAATGCCAGTTTGCCATATGTATGTATGTATGCCAACAGAACTTCATGAGTTGTTTTTATTCTCTCTATCTCTCTCCATCTCTTGCAAGACACAGCCTCACCTCGGATTGCATAAGGATCCCAGGTGTGCAGCGAGACCAGAGTTTTACGAGATGCAACCACTCAGCTCATCAATCAGAGAGATGGGTGGCTGATTCGGCATGTTGGTGCTAAAGTACATATGTGTGACCCGGGGCAAGGAGATTGCACAAGATTGCACCTTAAGTCTCACCCACACACACCCACACACACACAGACGCACCCACACACACCCACACACATAGAGATAACTGTTGAATTAGCCGCCTCGATCGCTCCTCACCCCTTCTGCTGATCTACCTCAGCTGCAGCTTCTTCGCATTTTTCTGTCTTTGTGTGTGCATGTGTGTGTGTGGTCATGCACCCATTCATGGGGTTATAGTTTTGGCCTGGGGGTAAGAGGTGAATTAAGGGTGAAGGAGGCACACAAAAAAAAGCGAAGGAGAGGGTCGGCTAACGCAGCTGAATGAGTTCAGAAAACGGGCCTGTAGCAAAAAATGTGGAAAATATTCTTTCTTCTGAGTCACACACATACACAAAATTTTAACCATTTTAAACATGTTTAACTCTCCTATTAAGATGATTCCATGCTATAGTACACTTGGCCTTGGTTGATTCAAGGACTTCTCATTTGCCATGCCATCACATCGCGTGGCCCTGTCACAATCCTCATCCCTTTATTCAAATGTTCCACAAATTAGCCATACATTTATCCCCCCCTCCTGCTCCATCCAACCCACAGGTCATGCCACTTAACTTCAGCCTGCCCCCCTGCTGTAATAGGTTCTGATAGGAAGCCTCCAGGGGAGTTGACTTCTCACTAAAAGTAATTGCAGCTGAAACCCTGTGACAGGGGGGTGTACTTTGAAAAAAAAAAATGGAGAGTGCAGCACAGGGAGGATGGCATTTGAAATAAGCATAGAGGATATTTGGAGGGGCAAGGGGTGAGGGGGGGTGAGGAGCTAATAGACAGACTCCTGGGTGGGCAGAGAGCACTGCCCTCAGCCATTTACTGTAATTTGACCTCCATGGGAAAAAAAACAGCAACAGTCTAACTAATTTGCATATTTCTCCAGCTCATCTGCATACGTCACCAGGACGGTGAATTTTTAATTCCCCGTCTTTCTTTATCATAACAGTTTGGTTTTAATTTGAGATGACTAATTTATTTAAACCTGGAGTTAAATGCAGAGCACTTTCTCTTTGTAACTCGTCTCATTTCCCTAATGATTAAAAAAACAAGGGGCTGATGACAATGTAATAGAACATAAACAAGGTTTCATATCATTAACTTTGAATATGAGTTGTTAACTTAATGACCCCACTCACTTTATTATTCTTGTGTGAAAAACCAGCTAGTTATTTTTAATGAGGACATGGATGCGGTGCCTGGTGGTTACGGAGGAATGCAGTAAGAAATGACCTGGCACAATACTTTCACCATAAAAACTAAAGATTTTATTCCAAAGAGGGAGAGGAGGGTCCATCTGCACACAATTTAAGAAAGCGCTTAAGTTCCAGTAATTTAAATGTAAACTCTCCCTCAAGAATCACCGGTTTCCCCTGGGCTAGGATTAATCCGACAACACAGATAAAAAGTATTTCTCTTGACAGTGCTGTGAGCTCCTCTGTTTCCATTTTAAAGATTAATCTAATCACCATTATTTGTCTGCCTTCTTTTCAAACTTTACACTTCCACCTTTTCTTGAAACCACCTACTATGATCTCCATTACAACAGCGCACATCACTACCCTGAATCTTTTTTAGGAAACATGATTCACCCATTTTTTACTTCAGTCTACCATAGTAGGACACAGTAACAGTGTATCTGTTACTGTGTCCTTGGTCTAGATTATTTTAGATTTAAAAGGGAAATGTCTTTTTATCCACAGCTCCATAGAAACAGTAAGTGACAGACAGATAGATATGATGGTAGAGTTGATATGATGATATCAATATGAATTATGGCTGTACAGTATAGTGCAGTACATCAGATGGTATGGGCTATAGTGAGTGATAGGACAGCCAGTCAACTGTAATTAAACTGATTCATCTTAAAGGGACATGATTATGAACCAGAAACACACATTTTACTCTTCGTATGTGTGTGTGTTAGGACGGTGGCTTCACTGCTGACTGGTTATCTACTGGACTAAGGGCATGAAGCTACAATCTGGCAGAGACAGTCCCCCATCAACACACACACACACACACACAAACACAGAGAGAGAGATATGCCAACAGTGCTCCTGACCAAGAGTCTGCTCAAATGGCTGCTTCTTTGCCTTCCCTTAGAGTCACACACACATACAGACAGTGCATAGAGACGTACACATGACATCCCACAGAAAAACTGGGCTGGGTCATTATGATAGGGGGAGAGAAAGAGAGGGATGGGTGAGACATGCAGGAGGAGGAGGAGGAGGATGAAGAGCCAGCACTGAACCAAGTGGCCACCTCAGTGAACTTATTGAATAACTTCTAGGTATATATCTTTGACTTTATGGAGATCTGTCGTTTATAATAAATATTCAATATCACTGTGATGGACACGGATCTATAAACGATGTATGCGGTTACTTTTGTCTCACAAAATTTGAAATAAACAATTGCGAGAAAACGATTCACTTAACTAACAGAATATTTGGTTTACAAATGTATGTGTGGAATCGCTTCCATCTATGAATGAATTAAAAAATGAAAACAATTCTTAAAGAATGAGAAACATCTTTTCTGCTCCAAATCAAGGACTACATACAGACGGGTGACGAATTAAAGGAAAAACCTGAATCCTTGACCCCTACAGTGAGGGGATCTGGGGGCTCTGTTATGCTGTGGGGGGCATTTTGCTGGCATGGTTTGGGTCCACTTGTCCCCTTAGAAGGAAGGGTCACTGCAAATCAATACAAAGTTGTTCTGAGTGATCACCTTTATCCTATGATGAAACATTTCTATCCTGATGGGAGTGGTCTCCTCCAGGATGGGCCCATCCACAGGGCAGGAGGGGTCACTGAATGGTTCGATGAGTATGAAAATGATGTGAATCATATCCTATGGCCTTCACAGTCACCAGATCTCAACCCAACTGAACACCTATGGGAGATTTTGGACCGACGTGTTAGACAGCGCTCTCCACCACCATCATCAAAACACCAAATGAGGGAATATCTTTTGGAAGAATGGTGTTCATCCCTCCAGTAGAGTTCAGAGACTTGTAGAATNAATGTAGGAGCACTGCAGCTGTTCTGGAGGCACATAGTGGCCCAACACCTTACTAAGACACTTTATGTTGGTTTTTCCTTTAATTTGTCACCTGTCTGTAGTAGATAATGATGAGTTACTATAGAACAGACTGGGAGATACTACAGTGTAGATGTCAATCAATGACAACGGTTCACATGTATAACTTTACTTGAGGGCCACAAAAAGGGTAAGTAATGGTCAGGTAATCATGAAGTAATGAAAGATTACTTAGTAACTATTCATGATGTGCCACTTTACCAAAAGTGTAACTAATGATTAAGTAATGGGTAATGAATGAGTTGTCACTAGTTTTGTGCTGCTCAGTGGCTGAATCAGGAACTACTCAGGAAGAAAGTGGTTGTTATTCTGATTCACAGATATTTATAATCATTACCTAATGATTCGTTAATATAGTATCTCTCAGTCTGTTCTCTAGTAACTCATCATTATCTAGTATAAAATCCTCAAATGGGAGTTATTAATGAAAACTTATTAACAATTCATTAATCATTAGGTTGTTCCTGATTTGTTTTTCATTCGTTTCTTAGTAAGTACTCACAGGTTTGTGTACTGCACTGTTACAGAATAAATAAATTAAGTTTTGTTGCAAAAGAACTTCATATTCTATTCAGTTAAGTTAATTTAAAGTGTGTAAAAATTGAAATTTCTTCACAGAGATGCACCACAGCTCCTCACTAAGAACTCCAGCAGGTGCAGTAATATAAACCATTCTAAATTGATTCATATTTTTTGTTAAAAACAAAATTCAGGTCAGATGTTGTACTGCATGTCAAAAACCTTCAGCTGAAGGGTAGACGGAGTGTTTTGAGCACGCAGGCATGTGTGTGTTTACCAGTGACAGGCATGGATAAGCAGAAGACAAACAGATAGCTGAAAGGTTAACGGCAAGTTAATTCTCCAATTTGCAGGGTGTGGGCTGGTGAGGGCTGCTTTTATTTTCACTGGCTCTGTCCCATGAAATGAATTACAGCCCCTCTGTACAGTATAATAGCCGGTGGGCCTTGTTGTCAAAGTGAAGGGCCAGGGGCCTCGATTTACACCCTCAAATCTAAGTACCAGTTGCATCTCAAAAGAAGACAGTCAGCAAATGGCATGATAGTTGGATAGGTAAACACCAGCGATTAAGTCCAAATGTCATAAGGAGAAGTAAAAAACGGTTAAAATGGCTGCTGCCTAAAGTTAGTGACCCAGAGGGACAGTCACGGATTTGTGTGTTTGTGCACGGTGTGTTTTAGTACAGTCTTGATAGCATTTGATCTTGAGGGATGACCAAAAACACTCCTTATTCATTCTAAATTTAAAAGCACATGACGCACAGCTGATCACTGGCCTCTTTGAAAAGCACCCGCAAACGAGGGTGGTGTGAAATTGACATTTGGACAGGAAAACACAAAGTCATCTCTGTATCTCCTGATCCTCTAATGTTGTGCTGCTGAGGTTTACACACACGCACAGTGAACTATCTATCCATCTCAAAGATGCCTCAGCATTTCACAAACTCTGACCCACCCAAAACCACCAGTTTTTGAAGTGAAATCCTGAGGATACAAACACACAGTCACACACACACACACCCTGCTCGCCTCAGGGGTGAAGGTGGGAGGGTGAGTCGGCAATGAAAGATGCTCTTGATGAGGCGCGGGGATGGGTGAGGGAATAGAGGATGTGGGGCCCTGATAGAGTGCTGATAGGCTCTACAATAGACTCCAGTGTGTGGTATTTAGCTTCAGGATCAGCTTCACACACAAACAGACACAGAAACACACACACAAATGCATCCATATATTCAATCTGGCTTTTTTTAAAAACCTGCATACACTACATACAGTATGACTATTATATTTCCTTATATTTATGGACACACACACACACACACACACACACACATACTTGGGTCATACCCAGAGGGAGGGAAACTTTGCCTTCTTTACGGCGCTGGCGGACTCCCCTTGTGACTTTCACGGCTGCCATGCTCCTCTTTACAGCCTTCATTCATCCACTAACCTCAGGGGCAGGAGCATGTGATGATGCCTCACACACACACACAGATAATGTACACAGATGCATAGATACAAGTCAAAAGTTAAGACACTCACCAAGTGCTGACATGGTGTTAATGTGGTGTGTTATTTGTCCTAATGTCATTTCACAGTATTTTGCCATTGTAATGCTAATGATATGGACTGTTAGCAAGTAGGTGTTTGTGTTAGGGATAATTATATCAGAAACTTTATTAATAGTGTGATTATGGGAGGAATAAGTCTATTTTGTAAAGTAAATTTGATCAAAAATTACTTTTTTTTACATGATAAAGGTGGGAAACTTGTTCCACTCTCAATTATCTGTCTGTTACATTGTCAGTAAAAGTAAATTAGATCCGTTTCTGATGCAGTTTAATCGGAACAAAATCAATCATGTGTGACTGAAATGTTTTAGTCACTGTACATAAAGGCACTGCATTCATCAGAGGAGCAGATTTCATGACATTAAATGATATTTGCACGCTTTCCAAACTTGTACATTCTTCATTATGGCACAAAAATAAGATGTCACCTTTCCACAAGGGTTTCATTTGAAAAAATAAAACTCCCCTCTACAGCTAATGTGACACCACAGTCTTCGATGCTTCAGTGGTGAGTGTGACACAACAAAAATGAAAATGTCCCCTCTCTCTACAGCATCTCTATAGAGCAGTTGAGTAGCTTATATGACTTTTTTTTTTATCTCTGTAGCCAGGAGTGTTATGCACCCCGTCAGTTGGCTTTTGTGCTTTTTATAGGTGACACAGTGTGATAGACCTTGCCCGCAAACCCTCCATTACAATCATATTGGTCTCCTCTCAACTGTGTTCCTATGGGGCACCGTCACTGCCAAGGCTGGCTGAAGTTTAGTCAAAGACATTAAGAGAGCACCTCCAGGGACAAACATCAGCAGAGAGAAGATGAGAGAAGAGAAGAGAAGAGAAGAGAAAAGAAGAGGAGAAGAGAAGAGAAGAGAAGAGTTGAATGATGAAGGCAATGTAGAAGTGCCTTAAAGCTGCAATCCATAACTTTCGGCACGTTCAAAGATGACAGAGTGTCTAGTGTGGCATTTGTGAAGCTGTTTCAACATGTTGTTGTTAGTCTGCAAAGAAAAATACGTCCAGGTAATATGAATGTGGATATTTTATTTACTGAGACAATGAATTTAGACAGCATGGGCACTGTCCACCATTCAAGTGCTACTCTAACTGTGTTCTAACTTGGCTTTCACACCAAACATGCAAGTTTATTATTCATTATTTTTAATGGAGACTGCGACTGTGCTCTCCTGAGCATCTGTTTGAGCCGAAACGGGGTGCTCTGCCTTAATTTTCCGCCAGGTTTTGTGGCCAAAGTTCAACTAAACTGAACTTTGATCCCACACATTATTTGAGTATTATTATCTGTTTTATTAGTGTTTTATCTGTTTTCTGCTTTTGTATTGTTTTGTCTGCAACTTTTTATGCTGCCATTTTGGCCAGGTCTCCCTTGCAAAAAGGTTTCCAACCTCAACGGGAGTTACCTGGTTAAATAAAGGTTAAATAAAAATTAAATAAATAATAAAATAAAATCTCTGAATGCCCATTGTTCATATACAGTACCTCTATTCATTGATCCCACTGAGACTTCAGAGAGATGATGGGGATACCAGGTGAGTGTTTACATTCTGGTGTAATCTGTAGCATCCTGTGTGTGAAAGTTAACTCTTGACCTACAAGTCTACAGCCACGCTTGGAGCTCTGTGAGGCTGCACTTAGGCACAGTCATTAAGATTCATCCTCGGGGGACCACGAATGACTGCACAAAATTTCATGGCAATCCATCCAATAGTTGTTGAGATATTTCAGTCTGGACCAAAGTGGTGGTCACACTGCTAGCATGGCTAAAAATCTTAACTCAAAGTCAACTTTTTTTCCAGGGCTTTCAACTGCATCAGTTTTCACACACTTTTCAAGTCTGCAGAAGCTCAGCAAGTAAGAACAATCACACACCCGCACTCATGCAAACATAGAAGAGTGACAGTATCTCCCTCAAGGAGGAGTGCTGCCATCTCTCGCCGTAGTGGTCATCAGCGCTAAACTCCTGTCAGGTTCCATCTTACACCCTAACGCACACACACACACACACACACACACACACACTGGTCTGTCTCAGGGCAGGACAGGCTCTCCAAAGGGGTCAACATGTTGTCACACACACCAGGGAGCAGTGTTGTTGTTGGCAGTCCCTACCTCCTCACTATTGTCCATGTCACCTCACACACAGAAAACCTGCTGTGGCTATTAACATGCCAGCATGGCAGGGACACTTTGGGCCCAGAAGGACTTCGCCCTGGCTAAAACTTGGCAGCCATCTTTTATTTATTTATTTGTTATAAGAATGAGTGAGCAGTTCTTTCTCCTGCTTAGTTTGCAGGCAGTGCACTGTAGTGAGTCAAAGACACAAAGAGACAAAAATGAACAAGACCTCTTTTGTACCAGCTGCTTCAAAAAAGACTCACTTTTCATAATGAGACAGAATGAAAATCATAATAATCTATTCATTTTGGAGTAATCTTGGTGACTTTCTTTACTTTCTGGGTCTGTAATTTTTTAATAATTTTCTAGGAAGTTTCCTGGAAAGAACTATATTATTTGGTAATAATTACAGTGAAAAGGGGAATTTCTGTGAAAGAAAAGCTCAATTTAAAGTAAACGTTCATTCATTATTAATTTATTATTGGAAAATGTATGTTCCATATGCAGTAGGTTGAGCTGTAGTTGTGCAAATTTTACATGTTGCTGTTCCGCTGACCTGTGTTTACGGAAATATTTTACTTTATTTTTTGAAAGGATTACGGTAAGGGACTGTACAAAAATTATTGGAGTGAGGGGGGTCATAAAAGGGGGGAGGGTTATGTATTTTTTTGTTTTTGCTAAGGGAGGGAAGTCTAATTTTTCTCATGCCAGATTTCTATTATTTGTTCCATTAAAATATTAAGGTTTAATTAGGTTACATCATCTTAAATTGCTAATGCACTTATAGTCATCAATGGCGAAAATAATTTTACCAATTTTATAATCTTATATCATTTTAAGATATTTGGGGGTGGTTGTTGCAGTTTTTCTCTTACTCGAGGGGAGGACGCAAAAACACTGAGCCATGCTTTTATTATGTAGTGAAACATTAACAAAAGCTTCAGCCCCTCTCCTCACGCCATTCATTTTTGTAAAATCCCTTACCGCAATCTTTTCAAAACATAAAGTATAATAAAGATTTCTTAGTGATGAGGTGACCACAGCAACAGCTCTCAGTTGGAAAAGTTGTTTTTATGTCTTTCATTCATTTATGTCTTTTATGTATTTAAGTTGATTTAGTGCTTGATGTCTCCCTTCATGTTGCTGCACTACTTAGAAACTAAATGAACTGTGTTTTCAGTTTTTCACAGTAACAGCATCATCTAATTTTGACTAAATTGACAACGTAACCCTTAGGGCTTTCAATCATGCACCTTTTTACACATTCAACAGTTGTTTTAAATCTCCCTTCTCAGACAGCCTCTCCTTGATCATTTCCTGTGATGTAAATGTTCACTGAGGAAACATTTAATGTTTTGCTTAATGTCATTTTTGATCATGTGCCTGACATTCACAGCTGTCTTACAACTGGGACAAGGAGAGGTAAAAAAAAAAAAATCTTGGTGGAAATGCCTTTCCACTCAAACATGGTACATCTCTCCCAGGTGACTGCTTAGCACTGGCAGTAATTGAAAACTTGCCCCTGGCACTGTGTATGCGAGTGTGTGTGTGTGTGTGTGAATGAACACGCAGGACGCATACGTGCATATGTGCGTGCAAGTCGTGAGGCATGCGTGCATGCAATAAGTTTTTTCTGTGTCTGAGCATGTGCATCTGCTAGTATCAGCATGTATGTGCGCACATGTGTGTGTGCATTGGTGTTGGAACAATGTGTGTGTGTGTGTGTATGTATATACATGTGTCCTGTGTGTGTCTTCATCACTAAGCCTCCCCCCTCCACAGGTTCACACTAATAAGTGCACCTTTCCTGATTTTTATGTTGTTGGGAGTTCAACCATTTTTCCCAACAGGAGGATGAATTAATCATTTTTTTTAATACCACCCTCCCTTCCCCCCTCTTTTTGCTTTTCCACAACGAGGGGCCAAATCTCTTCAGCATTTCCAGCCCTGTGAGCTAATTTGACAGCTCACGGGGGTGACGCTGATTCCACTTCGCAGAGACAGGTACCCTAGGGCTAGCCAGCTGGATCGCAGCGGATGCTTACAGATTTGGCTTTAGCTTCATGCTGGGTGTCATCTGTCTCTTTGGTCTGGCGTGTGTTTGAGTTTGTGTGTGTGTGTGTGTGTGTGTGTGTGTGTGTGTGTGTGTGTGTGACCCCAGGGCAGACCCCCTTTTTCCTACTCCTTGCCTTTCTCCTCTGCTCTGTCCCACGTCGAATATCACCAAACACACACACTAACACACACACAAACTGAAGAAAAACTTCAAAAACCATCAAGTTGAGCTCAGCCGACGCTTCCCCTCCACCTCACGGTCTCAACTCCTCCTCTGCCCAAGTTGTAGTGTGTGTGCACGCATGTGTGTGTGTTATTTAAGTGCATGTGTGTGTGTTTGAGATGCTGCAGCCAGGAAAAGCGATTTTGCCCGCCACAAACAGAGAGATATCCTCGTTCAGCGCTCCCTCCACCCCAACATCTGTCACTTTGATTGTGGGCACTTTGCGGGACACTCTGCCTCAACAGGTTTGGAGCCCCCTCCCAGCCTGTTGCCCTCAGTCGACTTCGACACTGCCTCTTGGAGAAAGAGACGATCCCTCCCCTTGCTTGGACGGGAGAGGACAGGGGGACAGCGCCCCATGGGAGAAATGACAGCGCGGTTCCCGTTAATCTCCGGGACGAGCCCCGAAATGGCGGCAGGGGCCCGCCACAAACACTAATCGTAGCCGACACACTGGTCTCCCCGCACAAACACACACACTGCCAGTCCTCCCTGAATGCCCCAGTGCCGATCTCAAGCTCCGAGGAAAAGGGGCAGTTCACCGTCATCGCAAGATGAGCCTGACAAGGTTTCGCTCTGTTTTGCTGTGAAAGAGAAAAAAATCTTTCCTTCCCTGAAAAGCGCAGGATGATGAGTACATATGTTGATATTCAGGCTGTGAGCCATGTACCGCCACTGTGTCTTCCCATCAGGCCTTGGGACAGAGTGACAGCGGGATAGTGTCACGCTACACAGTGTCTTGTAAAGTGCCACTGCATAAGGGCCTTAAGTGTGTTTATTTTACCTTCCTGCTGAACTCCATTCTTCATTTTTTTTACTGTCTACCTTTTATTCTATTTTCTGCTTTCACCCCCCCCC
>NTHP01000085.1:172724-186212 GCA_003416845.1 Oplegnathus fasciatus | reverse complement strand
TCCTCCATGGTGGACAGCTCTGAATCCCGCCTCCAGCAGGCAGAGGGACAAGAAAGTGGTGGCGCCGGGACGAACGACCTGCTTGCAGCCCAGGGACTGAGGGAGAGAGGGACGGTAAATGAAATAAGAAAGTGGATATAGAGAGAGAAGGGCAGGAGGGTAGGTGGGTTGCTGGGCAGCAGGTCCTCTCCTACCACCCCTCCACCCCCACCTCCCCTCCAGCCCAGAGGCCTTGGCATCCAGTGAGTAACACCCCCCTCCTTCCCCTCCCTTTCCCCCTTTCGCATCACCACCCCCCACCTGTTCAGAGCCACGGTGCAGTGAGTGGCGTTCAGCGCGTTGTGAACACAAAGCAGCGGCCCTGCGGCCCTCTGCCTGGACCTCGGTGTCAAGACCCAGCCGAGCTGAGAGAGAGAGAGACGGAGAAAACACGAGAGAGAGAGAGAGAGAGAGAGAGAGAGAGAGAGAGAGAGACAGAATGGAGAGCAGCAAAATGCAGAATAATTATACCCAGTGGGTAATGCGAGCACCGTCGTTACAGGGGCGGTGTGGTCGGGCCGGGGAGGAGAGAGACACAGAGGCAAGAGCGTCACCGGGGCGAGCTCGCAGGGCCAGTGGGCATGTTTGGTAAACCACACTCACAGACCTCCCACTGCACTGCTGAAGCACCGTTTGTGGAAGTGCTGCAGGAGATCATCTGGATACTGGCGAGCATGTACGCACGGGGGGTGAAACACTGCTGCTTTGGTCCTGCACACTGTGTACAGATCATATGTGGAAGTGTAATAAAAAGATGAGGGAGAAAGATTAGTGGTTATAGTGTTTATTGTGTACATTATGCTCATAACTCAATAAATATATATATTCTTCAGTGGTTTGGTTATAGTAAATCTGAGGTCTTGGGTTTCAAGCTGACAATAAGAGACTCTGTAACAGGAAATATTTATTTACATACATACAGTATATGGTTAAACATGTTTATTCAAGACATTTGTTAAAATTTTTATTTGTGCCAAGAGGAAAAATTTGAACTTACTGCAATTATAAATTCACAATTCATTATTAATTCTTTCAGTCATATTTTCCAACCAAACCAACAGCAAACAATTTAATGCTATAAACTGAAATGTCAGCATTTATGTGACTATTTGTTTAAACTACTTGACAATATATGAAATAGGTCAGTTACACAGAAATAGGATAATATAAATATTGTCATTCTCTATAATAAAGTAATGAAATGAGTTAAAGTCTGAACAGAATTAAAATGATATTATCTAAAGTAGACAGCTACACATGCCACTGAATTAAGCAATATTTATAAGTTTCAATTCCCTTTTATAACTTTGAACATTGGCTTCCTTTTGTAGAGACAATTTTGGAGCGTGTCCCGGAAAGGCTTTTGTGTTCTATGCAGGGGTGTCAAATAAAAAGGCAGAATTCACTTAATAGACCTGTGGGACAGAAACACAGAGAAACACATGATCTGCTCTCGTGCAACGAGCTCTCGCGTGCAAACTGCAGCCGAACATCAGAACGCTCGCAGATAATGATGCAGAAGGACAGATATTTCCTCGTTATGTTGATGTTGGCTTGGCCCTCCGAATTCTTTAATGCTGTGGAAATCTAAACTTTGGATAAGTTTTAGAGTAGAGGAGGTTCGAACTGCTTTTTCTCCCTCCTCAAAATCTGACTGTGTAAAGTCTTTAAAATTTAAAATGATTTCCAACCCCAAGTTAAGTGTGCAAAATCTAAATTAAGTTGCATTTAAATGGTTATTTAATGTCAAAATAATACATATTATAGATGATTTGAGTCCACATTTTGTTGAGAAGTTCAGAATTAAATTTCAGCTCTTGTTTTACTGACTGTAAATCAAAGTCATTATGCTAATAATGGTACATCAATTTATCAAACACTTCCAATTAATACATCTATTTTCAGTCTGTTATTATTGGTCTACAAACAAGATTTAAATGATTTTGTTATTTGTAAACATGTCAAAAGTTTGAGTTATTAAACTGTTATTACAGTTTTTTTTATTGATCTACAAAATATATAATATAATATACGGTGAGTATGACATAATTCATGAGATGATATCTCTTCTTTTATTCTTCTATTATTGTAAAGCACTAATTAGATTTGTATGTTACTCTGCTGTGCTTTAAGTATGGTAACGGATGCATTGAACTAGCCTCTCTACCAGAGTTGATCTTGATGTTTTTAATTTCACCCTGCAGAGTCCTGAATAAACAAAACAACAGGATGCACGCTGCTGTCACGGAGGCCTTTGCTGGATCTGACCTGTTTTGTTGTCAGAGATCCTCTCGTGCTCCTTCAGACAAAAACATGAGGCTGCAGCGGAGGGCTTGTTTTTATCCCTCGGCTGTTGATCAATCATTTAATCTCTTTAATAGGCCCAAATCTAAACTAATGGTGCATGTAATAAGTGTTTAACTAAACAATGTGGACAGTGGGGGACTTAAGTGGTGCCTTAATGGTTTTCTCTTAACTGAGCATGACAGTCCTAATGAATTTAGGGCTCACAAACAAACTTTTGACAACTAATATGGAACGTTTGCCCCAAACAACGCCCCTTCTCACTCTGACTGAATATCTGCATGTACTTTGCTCTTGCCACAAGTGCTGAGTTTATTAATACATTTATGCCAATATATTTGCATTTCATAAAGTGTAATAAAAGCATTTGCTAATCCAAGATAATTCAGTCACAGGGGGCTCTGCCAGCCCAGGATTTTAAAATGTAATGTGAGAGATTTGGTGCCATCTTGTGGTGACTTTGGTGGAGACCATTTTTCAATTAAACATAATTACTATACATTTACTTGTAACTAATATCTTATTCTAGCTAATTTCAATATAGTGACATCTTGATAAATAAGCCTAAGAAACTAAATATGAATTTAGCTGTCCCAACATAGATACTGAGGGGTCAAAGATAAAGAGGGGAGCCCTCTCTGTACTATACTATACTATACTATACTATACTATACTATACTATATATTTATTTAGAGGTAAGATTATCATAAGTCTTGGTATATCTGTCTCCTGTGGTACCATAACATAAAATAATTCCTTTATTATTCTCAAAGGGACAAATAGGTGTGATGGATTTACAGTGTTCTGCCCCTACAGGGTTATATTATTGTTTTCCTAAATAGGCTAATCAATGGCAGTAGGATATCATTTAAAAATCATAGCTAGTTAATGCACTACGACAAAGAATGTTACTGTGTACATATGATAAGGCCACTAAACGTGAAATACTAAATATTCAACATTGATTAACCAACTGTGGACACGCTAGTCCCTGTATAAAGATTAGACTGATATTTAATCATTATCGTACTGTGCTGTCTAATAAGGCACCCTTTATTAAGGGTTTATAAAGTTGTAACAAATGGCTTTATTAATGGATAATAAATCATTAATTAATGTTTTCCATATCAGTCATAAGAAATTAATAATAGCCACTTTTTGGTTGCCAGGTTGTGAAAAAACCCTGTACCTGGCATTTATTCTTTCTATGTTATAATAATGCAGTTATAAATGCAGTATATTTATTAATAAACAGTTGTGGGTTTCACACTTTCTAATAAGCCATCAAGTCTGGTTATAAATGTCAAAAGTTGTTAATATAATGGTTCAGAGACTCTGCAGGTTTTTCCAAAAGGGAAGTGGTCCATTACAGTGTCTACCTAATGAACTAAAAGAGGAGGACACACAGGGATGTTTCACAACCTGGCAACCTCAAAGTTATTCTTATTAAGAGCTTATAATTGATGTGTAAAGCATAAGCAAATTAATTCTCAGTCATGAATAAAGACACTAGTTAAAATGTATAAACCCTTTATTGAGGATGCCTTATTATAAAGTGGTACCAGGATTTAAATGAACCAGCTGGGGAAAGAGTGCAAACACACAGTGGAATCCTGTTTGTATATTTCAGCCACATAATCAGGGAAAATTCAGGGTATATTAAATTATTTTTGGTAAATTGAGTGTATTTTGAACAGACAACTAATGTGTGGAGAGGAGTTTAAAAAGCAGGTTTTGATGCCACTTTGTTCCACCACAGAGCAAGACTGACATCTGCTGTCCTGAATCTGGCAGAACCTCAGTCTACCCTCGCGCCCCTCGTCCTATCTCTCTTACACACACACACACACACACACACACACACACACACACACACAAGCTTGCAGACATTTAAAAGCTTCAGAATAAGCAGCACGTGGCTGTAGCCTACCTCAAAGAAGGACTGCAGAAGAGTGTGTTTCATGTGGACAGTAAAGAGCAACAAACCGCGAGAGGACGAGCTGAGCTGAATGTGACACCCCTCTTTCAGCCACTTGGTTCAGTCCACGGCTTCGTACCCGGAAGTAATAGTAAATATTGACATTGCAGTCAGCTGACTTCCATTCACCTGACTGCAGTTGGAGGCCACTGCAGTATTTTCATATTGTAGCTGACATGTATTACGATATCATTAAAGTATAGGATACGTTCACAACTTATGGTTTAGCTCTTTGGCTTTCACAGTTAGCTGCCAGTTAGCTTAGCATTTGGAACATTTAGCAAGTGATTAGCAAGCGAGTAGCTGGTTGAGCTAGCTGCTCCACAGGAAGCAACACTTTGATTTAACTACTGAAACCAACGAGTCAGCAGGGTTTGTAAAGATGGACAAGATTGCTCAAGGTGAGTGAAATCCACAGCAGAGAAATCAGTGTCATTGTCGGCATGTTAGCATGTTATTCTCGCTGTTAAATAAACCTTGCAGCTGATCTGATAAGCTAATTACAGATAAGAGGCTGTACAGAATATAATTTGAGTGTCATTAACAGTGTGATGGGCAGTAGGATTTGTTAGACTTTCTTTAAAATACTAAATTATAAAATACCTTCAGAAGCTTTTCTGCAGTACATCCATGTAAAGAATGAATGAGATGCACAATGGTTGAAATGTGGTTAATAATGGTAAAATTATACGTTTTATAGCATGCAGGCCATCTAACACAACATTAAAAGCATGCACAGTCTATTAAGGTGCGATCAAAGTATTGTTTTAAAACATGTCACTAACTTGTCACAATAATGTTGTGAATATGTTCAATCCTGTGTGTTCTTGTTGTTTAAACTGAATTTAATTTGAGCTGTGTTGCAGATGTGGGTGATATCCAGTCCCAACTGTTAGACCACAGACCAGTCATCAATGCAGAGATCCGCTACTTTGTGAGAGAGTTTGAGGTACTTGACATGAAATTATGATGTGACAGTGACCACGGCCCTACAAACAGCTACACACACACTTTTCACACACACACGCTGACCCAAACTTTAGATGTCCCTGTGGAGGCAGCACAAAAAAAGAGTTTTTTGTTTTTCATCATTTTTGTCTTTACATTTTTGTCATGAGCATGACAGATATGTTATTTATGAGGCTGCAGACCATTTTAAAACTCTAGATTGACTTACAGTTGTGATGATAACATTATGCCTTGGTGTTTGACTTGTGGGTTCAGTGCCACTGATGACAGATATCTGGACATTTTGCCATTATTTTGATTTTTTTTTTATCCTTCAGCACTGCGAGCCGTACATCAGACACAGAGAATCATGCCAGGAAAATTTGCAACCAACTAAGTGCTATCACTTTCTTACCAGAATTAGATGAACTAAATCCTGTGAGTGCACAAGACCCACATCAGAACACCTGCTATGAATACATACAGAGATATGGCTGAACAGAAAAATAATAGAGGTGCAAACATCAATGTGCCACACCACACTACATTTTGGGTCACAGATAAAATATGAAACAGTATTTTGTAATTTTCGTCATTATGTTTTAACCATGTACCCCAATAAATGAACTGCAAATGTCAATATATTGTATTTATCTCCACTATAAGAAAGTACTGAATTTTGCAAATTGACTTAAAGATACAGTATTTTCTGATGTTCTTGAAAAGACAATGCTAGGAAATGAATTCAACTGGATTTTCAATGGAGGCAACATGTTAAGACCCAGTGCCAGACATGACTTAAGAACCATATATTTTCAGTGTACTATGTGGTATGTGTGTGACAACACCAAGCTTTCCTCTGCTGCTGTTTAGGAAAAACGTGGACACAGGGAGAGCAGACTGCTGGAGAACCTCAATAAAATGGCGCTGGAAACAAATGAGCAGATGCTGCCCACAAATTTAGAGGGCATGAACCAGCAGCTGTCTGAGGTCACTAAACGGTGTAAGTCTCATCTCTCAGATTCACACTTGAGACTGTTATAAGTGTGTTAAAACTATCTATCTAATCAGACACTTGGATATTTTGCCATGTCTTCAGAAAAAAAATGCAGTATTGTATTTTGTATTGGTCAGTTAACAGTAAGTCTGTGCCTTTATCAAAACAATGTGCTGATTGTCATGTTGACACATATGTATTTGTGAACCTAGCTTCATAGCTGCTAATGCAGAGACGTATTCAGCAACAACGTATGTAAACTTAAAATAACAACAAACTATGTTTCATATAATTGTACTATGTTTTGAATCCCTATGATGGTGTGATGACACAAGAAACCTACTTTGGTGAACAATGGTGATCTTAAAAGTTTGTTTTATATCTAAATTAAAATTTTGAAAATAAATATATTAATATTTTTTGCTTTTCTCCCACAGTGGAGGCTGCTAATCACATGGCAGAGAGAGTCCAGCAGAGGGAGCTAGAGGCACAGCAGGTAAAAACAACTGAGGCAAAGGACTTATAGCACAGGTGGACACAGTATCATAGCCTTGAAAACCCACATTGGATTGCAGATTGTGCAAGCGTTTATGATATTGTGTCCTCTCTGTGTATATGCAGCACATGTAGGCTGAAACTAAGCGAAACTAAGCTCAAGCTGTGCAGTCAAAATGAAGTCTTTTCTAGAGATGCTGCCTTTTTTGTTGCATTCTCATCTTCTTGTGTCCCTCCAGGGCACCCAGCTGCAGGCGAACATGGAGCGTTTGAAGGAGGAGTGGGCAGAGTTTCTGAAGGAGCAGCAGAGATTAAAGGAGGAGGTGGATGAGGAGACCGCCAAGGCTGTAGGACAGCTCAGCACTCGGTACAGCGAAATGAAGAAGGACTTGGCAAAGTTTCATCCCCTCTAATCAGTTGATGTTTGTGAGGGTGTGAGGGAACAAACACACCCCCTCGTATTACATGAATGCTTGTGTTTATTATGGACACGGAACGTCTGTTCTGCACGTGCAAAATGAAGCTTTTGGCTTTGATTGATGTGCTTGGTGGTTGGCATGAAAAGGTTTTGCTCCTGCACAAGACTCAACATTTTCCAAATCATAACTACGAATGTGTGATTAACAATGTGGCATTTTCACAGGCCGTCAAACTCACAACTTTCTGTCTTTAGCACACGGAATTTTCACTGCACCTAAAAGGTCTGGAAAGTGTCACTTTTAAACAAGCAATCATTTGATTGTTCCTTGGCCGTGAAGTTTTCAACATTTCAAGATTTTTAATGGATGCCTGCCTGAAGGGTGCTGGTGATAAATTTGCGTCGGCCTCAAGTTGAAAGGAACCTGGAGTTTGGCACCGAGGCGAGATATTCTGAGCGCTGAAAGCGAGATCATTAAATGTTAGAAAAGCCCTTCTGAGCAGGTGTGTTTAAAGCGCAGGTCAAGTGTTGTAGAAACGAGCTCAAACAGAACCGTTTCCAGAACAAATCATCCCTCAGCAGCTCTCCTGTGTTTGGAACGTTTGACCTCTGACTTTAACTTCAAGTAAACCAACTGTCTGTGAAGTAACTTTCATTATAAAAGGCCTTTGCTGAAACCGATTTGAATGATCAGCAGCAGCTGCTCTCTGTTTGCTTTGCCACCTCAAATCTGATTTTAATGACTCACAAATCCAATATTTTTATTGCTATTTAAAGATTTTGGTCTTTGGGTTGTGTATACATGAAAACAAATGTCAGTGGTTGTCAATGCTTTCTGCTTAAATGCACAGAATGATAAACACAAACTGTTCATTTCTATTTAGCCATTTCTGTGTATTAGATTAATTGCGCACAGGCTTATGCTACAGTGTAAATACTCACGTTTTAAGTATTTCTAACAGTTATACAGCAAGCACAGTAATACATAAAAGTTGTATGAACTACAAAAGAAGTGAAATCATGTGTGTTGGTCTTGACCCTGAAGCAGAGAACGTCTGAGGCGGATGTTAGATTCACATCACTTTTAATGTTTTGTTTTTGCTCCAGACAATAGTGGGTTGTTGGACAGGTTAATGGATGGGTGGGCACACTGGGCACATTCCTGGCATGGCTGAGAACAGAATTCATCTCATACAACGTAATAGAACAAATATTTTAGATACCCCCCCCCTTCACATCCCTTGCACACATTCCCTTAAACTGCCCAGACACCTGAAGAAGCAGGTTTAGACTTCACCTCATCCATCAACTGAAGTAAAGTTTCTGTAAGAAGAATCAGAATAAAACAAAACAATGTGTGGAGTCCCCCCCACTGTGTGACAACACAGCTGAAGTGAACTTGGTTCTGTATCCCCTTTCACAGAAGCTGCAGCTTTTTTTCCATTTGGCTAGCAATGACCTGCCCCCTCCGCTCTCATGCGAAATCACTCTGGTTGCTCCGCCTGTGTCTGTGCATAAGTGTGTGTGTGTGTGTGTGTGTGTGTGTGAGAGAGAGAGGGAGGCGGTGATGGCTGGCATCAGAGCAGGACACGGTGGTTGGCATGTCATCAGGGATCAGAGAGGGCACAGACATGCCAGCAGATGTGCGTCTGCATGTGTGTGTTTGTGCGCATGCCTCCCCTCCGCCTCGGTGACTGCAGCTGTCCGACGTGGAGACAGCCCATCATCAGCTAACGAGGAGCGACAATACGGAAACGTGGCCCACCTCTGCCAGCAAGGCACCTTTTCATCTGCCCTTATTTATTTTTTTGGTTTTCGTTGGAAAGTAAGAAAAACAGTCAGAGCACACGAAAGGTCACCGTTAAAGTCATATGAGTGTTAGCTATTCATGAGTGGAGTCATAAGCTTACAGTTAATACTTGTTGGGCCTGATAAGTGCCGGGTTTATATCTGTTGTAATGAATTTTGACATTGTGTTATGTCAGATGTAGAAAAAAAAAATAAAGCAATTTTGTTATCTGATTTGTAAGTAAGCCCAAATTTGTTTTGATTGACAGTAAGTAAGAATTCCCACAAAGTAAAGGCAAGTAAAAGGAAGTGGTTCTTCCAGGATTTAACACTAGACAACATAGGTGCACTGGGGACGTGACTTTTGACCATGTTTCTGGTCATTGCCAGGCTCTTTGCTGGTTCAAATCCTCAAAACCAGAAGATACCTGCCTGGCTGGAGCAGTGTGGAAAAGCCCCCAGGCCAGAGTAAAACCTTCCACCATCCGATATTGCAGTACAAGACCATTGCTGTCAATAATAACATTCTTTCCGCCAAACTAAATTGACGTTAAGCAATCTGGGATTTAGATCAACGTCCGTTTGCAACCGAGGGATTGCAACAACAGGTTTCGACATTCATGGGAATTTTGAAAAGTAACTAAAGCCAGAAATCTCAGCATCTGGTCAAGTAATTGTTGAGTGACAAGTATTGATCAAAACAGGAAAAGTCCAACTGTAACAGTAAGGGCCAAAGCTATCTTGCATTTTTAGAGAGAATCTGGTTTATCTGGATAGATATCCGTCAAACATTAAGAGGAAACTGTCAAGCCTCCCATGTACTCAGGCTGCTGGAACAGAAACTTTCCCTCTACACGGACCAGAGCATACAATACAGTAAGATGACTCCATGTGCAGAAAAGGGTTGGGCACCAGCTGAAATCTCCTGTTATCATCCTCCTCAGCCTGCAGCCTCATGCCTCTGGACCCTGGTTGGTTTGTTTTAAGTCTCCAGTGTGCATCAGAGAGCAGTGTGCTCTTCCTGTTTTGAAGGGAGAGCAGTGCTCTCGGGCCATGGAGCTGCCGTTCCCCGTGCCAACATAAATGGTAAAGGAAACAGCAGCACCCAGCTGGAGCCCCATTGGGCAAGGGACGGAGATAAGGGGTGTGTTGGTGAATGCAATCTGATGCTTTCCACATCCACTGGAAAAGAATGAAATATATCGCAGGGATGAAATGTGCCCGATTACATTCACTAAAAAACAGGATCTGATTTTAGTCATTCATGCTGGATTGAGAGCCTGTAGAGAGCTGCCGAAGCTGAGCTTGAATGACAGAACAAATTCAGGCATGTGTGAATGTGCCCAGGTTTATCAAGCCACCATGTCTCGGTTCAATTTAATCAGTTTAATCAACCCGCAACACCATTCAGTACAACATTTTTGGCATACCTAAGCCCTCCCAACATCTGCTTGGAACAGTGACCAGTTCTCTACATGTCCACTAACCCTACATGACGCTATCGCCAGCCAACATCTTACCCTAAATTTTCCAACCTCACCATCAGTCTGCACAACAATAGGTTGGCTCGAAGGAAGTCATTTGGCTTTCAGAGATTGAACTGTACCAGCATGAACTGGCTTTAAGATCATTCCAATGGGCTTGAAACAATACAAGCTTAGTTATATCAGCTACCAACAGATTAAAAGTAAATATATAAAACAATTACACCAGGAACTAAGGACGTCTGTGATAGCTGTGCTGTAAAATAGGTGTTTTTCAACTCAGCAGACTAAAGATTTGTGAATCCTAATTTCTGCAGAGTCTACACTAACTTTTCAGCCTTACAGTACTGATTTACTACGTCTACTAGGACCATTAAGATGATATCATTTTAAATGCCTCAATCGTGTCACTATAGCAGATCGCCAAGCAGCTGCCAGTCACAATAATATAAGGATAGGTTGCTGCAGGTCACCTTTATCACATGTGTGTCCTTTACAAAGGAGAGACTTGAAGTTAATGTCACATGTAGCTCACATCCTTGTTCTCCTCCATCTGCGCTTTCCCACACAGCTCAGGAGACACTGACTGGACTGAACTACGTCAGTCAAATATATCTGACTCTAATTGCATGCATGTGAACTATGTATATACGTGGTTTTTGGATGTTGGATCTGTTAAGAATATGCCCGCTATACTGTATGTGTAAACTATGTAGATGATACAGGTTAAAAAAATCACCAAAATTTTATAATCATATTATTTAAGCACAGACTCGAGGAACACTTTACCATAAACTTTGGCTGGTTTTTGCAAACCCATGCGTGGACACTGTACACTTTTATGAGTGTTAAGCAGGTCAAACGCAGCTCATGTTATGGCTTGATATTTAATGTCTATGACTCTTCTTTACTGCTGTAGGGTTTCAAAACTAATAAAATACCAGCGGAGCTTGAATTCCTTGAAGAAACAAATAAAATACACATGACCCCAGAGGACTGCTACAGTTTCTGCGAAGCTGACGGCAAACTTGGCATTACCAAACATTTCCTTTTTGGCCTGATCACCTTTTCATTTCAGTCCACTGATGAGAAAAAGCAGGCCTAACAGAAACATAATTTCGCTATTTTGTGTTGGAACAATAGACAGCGAGGAGGTATTCATTCACACTCGCTTTCCTGACGGCTTATGAGAACTTTCAGCCTCGGCATGCTCACTCTCTTTCTTTTGTGCTACATGATGGGCCCCTGTTACTCAATTACTAAGGGGTCCAAAATGAAAATGCCAATGAACAAAAGCACCGTGCTTCCAAGTTAATAATCCAGCATAAAACCACCCCAGGGAGTCGGTGATGGTTCCTGGGCGGACTGAAATGCAGGTGGTAATATGAATTCTTTGGCAATAGCAAACGTTCACCCAGTGGATCGCTAAATAAGCAAGGGAGAGCTCTCAAAGCTGCAGTAAAACAAATTAAGAAATTGATATTTCTCTGAGGGAAAGTTGCAAGGTATGCTGGATAGTCTCAGACCCTGGCAGCTTAGAAAATGAGCACTGGGTGGCATATAAAAGCAATCATAGGAAAGAAAAGGGATGGAAATTAAACATCCCACCTTTCACCATAAATGCCAGCGCTCAATTATTAGCAAGCACTGATATGCTCCTTGGTGATGGCTGACACTGTCACTTGTCAGTTTTTATTCTGAACAGTCAGTTTCTTGAACCAGACGTCTTGATCAGGTTCTCTGTTTGAAAGACGCACACCCCATTGCCATCTTTTGTGCAACAGAGGTCTAGTTAGCCGAACTGTACATGATGTTTTGCGTCTGTTCAGTTTCATCACACAGTCTCGCTAATACAACAGCTTGGTGTTCCTGCCGGGGCCAAGGAACGCAGATAAGAGTCCAGCAACAACAAACACCTTCCTCAGTCAATCACAGGGCAAACAATAGCCAGAGAGGATGCGGAGAACGGCCTGTCATCGGCCGGTGGCCACCAGCAGCAACAAAGCTTGTTGTCGTCTAGATTCCTGAACCGGAGAGGAATGTCTGGCTTCACTGCCAACCACATACCTTCTCAGTGGCTTTGATTTTCCCTGTTTTCTGTACCAGGCAGGTATTTTCCTGATGTTATCTGTCTTTGACTGTTATAGTCTCAATGATGCTAAACCCTAACACAACAGAACATCATTTCTTACAGCATCCAAATAGCAGTGGACTTGCCCAATATGTAATTAAACCTGCAGTAACTGGTTTTTGGCCACTTGCAGACAGCAGAAACAAACTGTAAACCCAACACTGACATATTATCACCTTTTTCAGTTACTGCAAACTTGTTAGCAAACATAGTTGCCCATTTATTCATCCAGCAGATACGAAGCAACCTTAGCATTCATTTGGAGACGTGTGTCTGTACACCCAACGAATGCAAGTCCAATAATAACTCTTTTAGCTCCGTTTTTGGTCTCCACCAGCTCCTGAGGGAAAGCAGCTTAATGCTCCGTTAAGTTCACCAGCTAGTCACTAACTTTTTCGTGCTCGGCAGGAAGCGTGCAGTGGGCTTTTGGAGTTTTTTTAGAGCTGCATCTAACGATTATTTTTGTTATCAATTAATCTGCTGATTATTTTTGTTATCGATTAATCTGCCGATTATTTTCTCAATTAATCAATTAATCGTTTGCTCTATAAAACATTAGAAAACAGTGAAAAATGCCCATCACAATAAGTGATTACCTCATCAAATGTCTTGGTTTGTCTGACCAACAGCCAAATCCCAAAAATATTCAATTTATTATAATGGAAGACCAAGAAAAGTGGCAAATTTCTACATTTGAGAACCTGGAACAATCTTTTTTTTTTTTTTNNNNTTTTTTTTTAAATAAGTTAAACAATTAGTTGTTCACCAAAATAGCTGCCGATTAGTTTTCTGTCGATCAACTAGTCGACTAATCGATTAATCTACTAATCGTTGCAGCTCTACTTTTTTTCACTGAAAATAGCTGGCTGTTGTGGATGTCGCTATGAGAGCTGTGAGAGTGGACC